>DF239027.1:298592-303592 GCA_000507305.1 Breviolum minutum Mf 1.05b.01
ACATCGTGACCAAAGCCCATCTCACTAGTATCACTAAGCCAAGGAAACCTGAAATCAATGTTCTCAAATTCTCCATTCTTCCCATCATATTCTCAATGACAACCCTCACCTGACAACCTCCACCCAACATGTCATGGTGGGGATCACTCGAAGTAAAGTAATTTCTTCCAACAGGTGATTTAACCATGGAACCTTGGATTTAATTATATATCATCCTTGGAATTCCTATGATGATTTTGGCCCATTGGAATGTGACATGAACCAGTCCAGGTGATGACTCAGAATCAGAATCGCCCGGGATGAAATGGGATGTTCGTGATTTTCCAACCAACCTGCCGATTTTTCCCGGACTTGGGTTTTTTCGGTGTGATTCGCCAAGCATTCGCCAAGTGAGGTTTGTGGTTTACAAGCAATTCTGCAATGCCAACAAGAATTTCCAAGGAGACTGGGGAAGCGATGCAAAAAAATAGCCTTGGGGAAGTCGCATGGACTGGGGTGAAATTGCTCACGGTTTGGTTCATGGTGTTTGTAGCTAATTGGCGATGCCCTGAACCCAAGATATATCATAATATGTATATATATATATATATCATATCGATTCATATAGCCAAACTCGCTGCTATTCCTCCCCCCAACCTATTTTGGGCCAAATAATGTTGGGTTCCCAACACACTGAACCATTGCCGTACCGAAAATGCGAAAACATCCGCTATGAGGACAGAACTTCCTCCAGCTGAATGTGATTTGGATGCCACTTGCTGGGATGCTTTTGTCACATCTTCTTTGGCCCCGGCCTGAGAAGGTAGAGAAGAGTATTGAATTGGACGAAAAAATTTGTCCCTTCCAAAAAAAATCCAATTGTATCTAAAGGATTCCCAAAATGGAGAAAAACATCCAGGGCAAGATATATTCATTTGATTTACTCCAGGATGGATGATTGGACGTGTGTTGGGTAGGATTTGCCATGTTTTTTTGGCACTCGCCATGTATTTTGAGAGCTTTGTCCTTTCATTCAAAACTCCCAAAACGGGGCGCTCAGTTTTCTCTTCATGCGGACGGAGAAGACTCGCTGCAGTCTCAGCGGATGTGGTCATGGTAAAAATCCTGGTCATAGAGTGATGATGGAATCAGTTGACAAGTATTTGTTGTGTTTTTTGTACTAAGGTTCTAGAAGGGTCAAAGATATACTGTATCTATATTCAAATTATTCAAATGTATTATTCTATCATGCTCAGAATGTGACATCATTATCCTGTATCTATGTTTTTTACTCCTATTTGTTGCCCATTGTAATGATCTCGCTTGAATTGCTTGGTCATGACATTTGTTTCCCGAGGTCGTTCAAGATGTCCTGCCATGATCGTGGCGTTGAGTCAGGTGTGGAGCGGGAGAAAACCAATATTTTTTCCAATAGTTAGTTTTACTTATACATAGGATCCATGTGTGGTATGTTTACCAACATTTGGTTGATGTTTATGGTAAATGTAGGTCCTACATGGATCCTATGGGATATTGATTTTGTTGGCTATAGATTATCCTTTCATATGGAGGTGGGGGCTATCCATCGTCCAGCTGCCGCGGTCAGCAAATGAAACCTGTTTATTGTAATGTTAAGAATTCAATGTCGGGATTTCTCATTACCTGTAACTAGCGCCCTTAAGTTTTTTCTATGAGACTCGGGAAGTAGTTCTACCATCAGATGTTGCAGCCCCGCGTATGCACCTGTCGTGCAGATCGGTCCACTACTGGAATTGTCTCCTCTCCCTTTGTGCGAAGCCTAAGTTGCCAGCGATATCCCGGCCGGGGGTACCAGTATAGTGGAGTGAATCTCTATTGTGAATACTTAAGCCCGGAAAACATGACCAGCTGCTGATCAAGAGATCGAAACGCTGACTTGAGAAGAGGGCGGTCTATTCTTCATGGTGTGTTTCAAATCTGCTTGGGCCTAAAATTCATGGCTTTTCTTGTCAAAATGCATAATTCCCAATTTTATGCGTCCCAGTTTTGACACAGGGGATTTCCGCCAGTCGTTTTTGTCACCCCAAACAATACGCAATTGATCCGGCAAATCACTCTGAAAACTTGGCAGCAAAAAAACATGCCACGGCTTCGCGTATCTAGAGTATATGCTGAGAGAGTTAGTTGTAGTGAACTTAATGAGTGAAAAGTTTACTCTGGTTCTAAAGGGGGAAAACCACCCAGGTAAAAAGCAATTATATGCAATTACAAGTATCGTATAGTATAGTGTAGTCTAGTATAGTACAGAATAGTGTGGTGTAATCAGTATAGTATAGTATAGCATAGTATAGTATAGTATAGTATAGTGTCGTATAGTACAGTATAGTATAGTATAGTATAGCACAGTGCATTACAGTACAGTATAGTATAGTAACATATATATATATATCATAATATCGCTCAACCTTTTTTGTTTCTAAAATATGAACCAAGTCAAGCATCCCGAAAAAAGGGTGGTGTGAGTCCTGTAGGATTCACCCTGTTTTTGTCTTGAGAATCTTTTGTTTGTGACCAGCTGTGTTTTCCCCTTGCCAGCTGTTGACCCCGATAGCTGTTGGATCTTCTGCCGTCCAGGTGCCCCAGGTGTTCCAAGAAGACCACCAGGGCACCCATCGCAGTGGAATTGGCTGAACGTGCCGAGGTGGGTGACGGGTTGGATACCAAGTGAGCAATGAAAAAAAACGACCCCTCCTGGTTGTTTTAGGGGAGTTGTTGGGGATGGAAAACTAGCCAGTTATGTGGGGATTATTTCATAAACCATTGTAAGGATCCCTATTAAAGAACCATTGTAAGAGGGTTCTTGTTGGTGGCTCATTTGGTGAAAGTGTATGATATCAGATGGTTACTCAAAAACAGAAATACACTTGCCTTACATGGGAGTTGCACCATCCACTTTCCACTACTTGATATTTGTCAGTGTTTATTTGTTTTGGTTTGTATATGGACCATTTTGGCAATTGAAGGAACGTCATCCTGGAGTTGATACTGGAAGCTTTGCATGAACAAACCAACCGCTGCTGCTAGGTATCACTGGTTCAAATCGTCAGATTCAAGCCCTTTCTAGGGGACATGCACATCAAGCATACTAGCCACTATCAGATCTATCAGTCTCTGGCACAGCAACACTTTGACAGGTATGAGAAACATCCAAGAATCGACAACCAAAAATTGAGACAAAAAGACCTCAGCGCATGTCTTTTGGACCATTTGGACCTACCCATGTCCTGATCATTGTCAGCTCACTTTGGGTATGGGGCTTGTCATCGCCTCAAAGATTTGGCGTGGCGGGGATAGTGAAGGTTTCCCAAAAATGGTGTATCCTTAGAAGATTTATATAAGGAGATATCTTGTCCATACAGGGATGATGGAGATGATGTATGTGTATGTTCATATGATTCATATATATATATATAATGTGTATATTTACTTTATTTATATACACAATATTTACATGTATTGTATACACTATGATACGACATGTACACCAAGACTTACCAGGATTGTGTGTGGCGATGATGTTGCAAATTTCCACCGAGGCGCGTCCTGCCACTTCGACAGACGTTGTTGTGCTCTCGCCGGGGAAGCCCAAGAGGTTACTGAAAAACAGATGTTTCACCCCCATCTGCCAGGCAGCGAAAAAAACATGATTTTGAATAAAACTGAAGTTACAACAAAATCACCTGACTTTTTTTGTTTGGTTTTGTTTTGCTTCTCCAAACTTGACCATTCAGCACCAGAGATGTGGGTACCTCAGATGCAATCATTACATTGTTTGGGTTGGGCATGTTGATTAAGGGGTATGACTCTGTATGATCATGTCACTTGATCCTTGTGTATTGTTCGTTTGATGTTCATGATGTTCTTTTTCATGAATTCAAACATCCTGGTTGTAAGTTGAAATCCATCACTTGTCTATTCATCATCCTTGGTATTTGTTCGAAGAATCGATCGAATCGAGCTTCAATGGGGCGTCAATGACTGCAGATGTTGCAGTTGTTTACATCCGCAATCATCCGCAGCTTTTAGTATCAATGGTAGAGAATAAACAGAATTGGCTTTGAAGAGTCAGGTGGGCGAGCTGGGCAAATGGGGAGACTTTTTGTCGCGAGCTGCACAAAGTACGTCCATGCATGTTCATGCCAAGGTTAGGTGGCAAAAGTAAGCTCATGTCATGTCCATACTTATGTTTGACAGCCATGTCCCACTTGAAATTTCACTTCAGTGACATGTCTAACTATTTTGACAGTATTTGACTGTTCTAGCATTGTTTAGTGCTTTGTGGAATGGGTTTGTAGAGGCAGTCACGAATCGATGCAAAGCATCTCCGGTTGTTTTGCCAGGTTTGGTTTTTGATACACCAAGTTGTGAATGATGTAATGAATCCCTAATAAAGAGGTATCAGATGAACAAGCTGTAGATTTGCAGACACCCAAATATTGGATGGATGATGTTGTTTTCTCCTGTGTTTGCGCTATCCTCACTGGGATTCTGGAAGAGACAGCGGGGCCTTTGAGTTCCATGCATCCGAGATGTAGGAAGTGTCACAGCTATACAGGGATCATTAAAGTACCGATCTTGGTGGGATTAAAACAATACAAATTCATGGTATGTTTTTAAATTTGATCTTAGCAATGCATTCTTTGGGTTGTTAATATATAATTTTTCCCTGCTGGTACATCTCCAAGGTACAATGCATTGTATATTGATAAATGTCTTCCAGAAGGATTGCCAAACAGTAACGACCTTTATCCAGGAAGGTTGGTGAATTTATTCGGTAACCCAGTTTCTCTGATATCCCCGAGCTATGAAAATCTCAATTTTTGGTAATGGGATTCTTGAGGGGGGGGGTATGTTCAAGGGGATCCCGGGAATCCCCAATCTTGCCGGGATGTCCCTATGGTTCCCTTAAGTTTTGTTAAGAAAAATTAGGCGTCCCAGTCACCCCCTCCTCTTGTACTCGTAATTTACAAGTCGCCTTTTTT
>DF239027.1:308592-346627 GCA_000507305.1 Breviolum minutum Mf 1.05b.01
TTTTTTTGAAACACGTGGTGTCGTGTTGTTTGGCTGAATCTACATACAGCCGTATTTTTCTGAGGTCACTCAGATCCCGAATTCCCGGAGTCTTTCGATACGAGTAGAAGGTGCGGTGGGTTGGCGAGAAGTTTGTGCCTGCAATGTGTTGGACGGACGTTTTCCCATGACGGTTGGGTTTCTGTGTTTGTTTCCTTTCACAAGGACGAAAAATATGTAAGTTGAAACTGTCATGTTTTTTTATGTTTTTTTTTGAAGTAAGATTTCGAGAATGTTTTGAGGCACCAGTGACACTAAGTATGTATTTATATACACTCCCTAAAACTAACAGTTAGCCCCTGAAAATTGGCAATCCCAAAGGGAAACTACTCTTCCAACCATCCATTTTCAGGGGTTTTGGCTGTTAGTTTCAGGGAGCTTAGATCAAGACTTCCCTTGCAATTGTTGCTGCTTGCAATTGTGGCCCAGGACTCCTTCATTGCCACGATTCCCAAATGAGAAGTCCAATTTTACCAGGCTTGCGGCAAGGGGTTTTAAGGCTTTCGTGCTAGTGTTTTAGGCAAAGAACATCTAAGATAAAAAAATAACTTATGAATTTATGAGAAAAATGCATGCAAGTTTGTTTTCCTTTTTCTAAGAATCTCTCTGTCTTTCTCTTTCTTTTGTATGGCAAGGCAGATAGAAGGCGAGGTCAACTACGTAATTGAAACCAAGAACCCATGAGTGTCAATGAATCCGCCTTTTTGAAATGTTGTTCTAACGTTTGATTATAATGCTTATATAATAAAAGCTACTTTATATATTTTGGTAGTTGTATGTAATCATGTTTGCAAATATTTGACCACGCTTTATGTGACGTGTTTTTGGGAGATTTACTTTTTATTCTCGTGCTCGATGTGCAAATTGTCATGCTATTTGGGGGTGACTGAATTGGCCACAGATCCGGTCCCACACTGGTCCCATGCCCAATGTTTTGTTTCGCAAGCCAATCATGTTCGCGGTGTCTTGTTTTGGTTGGACCAACTGACTTATGCAGTCTATTGTGCAAAACATAGATGCACAAAGGTTATCACCTTTAACTTTGAATACGTTTGAGCATCATGTAAATACTAACAACAGTTCATATCAAATCTCATATCGGCCGTAGGACATATCGGCCATCACTCAAAATGAGAGACCAAAAAAATTGCCTGAAAATCAAGAATCTCAATTGGAAATCCAAGGATTTCAATTTTGCTGAATCATTTCACAAGGACAAACGACATGTCACTACCGAATTTTGGTAGTTTGGTAAGAAATCTTTTAGGGATATGTCAAGTTGTGAAATATCATTTAAAAATTCACCCAGAATTTGGTATTCCAACAGTAACCCACAGTTCTAATGACATCTTTCAGGCTTCGTTGGGCTTTCTCTCCTGATGCACCGGTGGCAAGGCAAATTACTGCTCCAGCTGTCATGCAAGTAGCAGACTACTACCTTCGTTCTGCGACTTGGTGGCGTTTTCGGGGGATAGTCGTGGGGATGTTACCAGACTGGAGGCGACAACACCCTCTTTTCTGAGAAATGTAAGCTCAGGTTGCAATTTGCTTACCCTAAATCTGAAAGATTCTGCAGTAAAAAAGAAATTGGGGTGCGGACAACAAAGCATCCCTTGTGCGGCATTGCGTCCATTTTGGGTGCATATTTGTCCGGGCACCATTGTGACCACATGAAACTTGCGGAAACAATTTGGGGTATCGATTTAGGACCATACTAAACAGTGCAGAGAGGGTCATTTCTTGCGAAGTTACAAATGTTTGTTTTTAAGTCTTTTTGCTTGGGTTGTGTTTTTGTTATCTTTTTTGCTTTTTTCCCTCTTGGTTTTTTCCGCTTTTTTGCTTTCGCTGTTTTTGCATCTTTGTCATTCTCATCATCATAAATCCTCATCCTCATCGATATAATGCTCCTCCTCATCATCACCATCATTATCATCATCATCATCATCATCATCATCATCATCATCATCACCATCATCACCATCATCATCATCATCATCATCACCATCATCACCATCATCATCATCATCACCATCATCACCATCATCATCATCATCACCATCATCACCATCATCATCATCATCATCATCATCATCATCATCATCATCATCATCATCATCATCATGTTCTTCCTTATCAACAACACCAACAACTCCAACATCAACAACAACAGACGCGTCTCGCCAAAATTTCCAACGGTCCGGCGACTTTCCAACGACAACGACTCCTTCCAGCTACCCATCCGATCCCAGCAACGAGAGCTGGAAAAAAACAGCAAAAATGGAATTCCCTAAATGAGTAATTGTGATAGTCTGATTAAAAATGTAATTGTTCACCAAATTATTTCAATCATTTTGATCAACATACAGATTTTGGAAACCCTCCAAATCATGTATCCCACCTTGCAAGTTGTGTTTTTCAGTGCCCCTTCATTGATATATCAAAATTTTGGGGGAACAACCTGGAAAACAATCCTTTTTCCATGGCGTTTTAGGGCTCAAATGACCAAAATCCCCCTGCAAAAAGAAAAAAAACATCAAGCCTCACGGGTTTTCGCCAGGAAATGATGACGGTCATTGCCTCGGGGCAGGGATGGGGTTACCTGACCATGTCCTCACCCCTGTTGAGCTGTGTGCTAAGGTCCTGTATGAGGGTTCCAATACACTGATTGCCAACAGCAAGGCAACTCATGGGGGAAAGCGCCTGTTGTGGCTAGAGTGTGGAAGAGTATAAATTTAAGATATTTAAAGGGTCAAGTTTCACAAGTAGAATCGAATTTGGAAAATTTCATTTCATTGATGCACAGGAGCTATCTAGATTACCTACGTATATTTTGCATGAATATTTGCTTCATTTACAAACCCAAAGCACATCCCTACTAGGACTCGATGCCATCCCTGATTGCAATTGCCATCTGCAGGTGCGGCGCTCCAGCGCATTCCGGGAGTTCCGGGAGACGAGCTCAGGCAGCTGTTTCTGTCATGGTCGCTGTGCACCCTGATTTGGGGAAATGATAAAATTTGACGAGCATATTTTATCATATTTTCAAATGGGTTGGCTCAACCACCAACCAGTTTGTGATTGTTTTTTGTTTCCCGTTTCTTTATGTTCATCCTTTTTTGTTGGTTCTTGTTATCTAAAAAACTGCTCTTGTTACTATTGGTCTTCCTGTTCCTGTCGTTCTTGGTAAAAATGTGATAGTGTTCCTTTTGCTGTTATTTTATTGTCCAATCTTATTCCTGTTCTTGTTCACGTCATTTGCTACAAAAGCTCCTCTTGCTTTTGCTGTTGTTCTTGTTCTGCCTGTTCTGGTAATAGATTTCACACGTATAATTTAACATGGTAGCGGAGGTGCTGGTGGATGATTGGTGGTTGGTGACGGTTTCCAAGTCAAAAAGTTCCAGTTGTGTTTCTATCCTGTCGTTGGTTTGTGACCTAACTTCTCGAAGCATTTTTGGTTACTTGAAAGTCTCTTGGATTCCACGTCCAAAAAGTATGGAAGATGGTGTTTGCCAAGCTTTGCAAACACCACTTGATTCAGCCACAATGCTTGATGATGAGATGCTTGTAGCTTCATAGTGAAATTTGAGTTACAGTCCTGGGAATTTAACATACCCCCTGTTAAAGGCACTTTTGAAGATGATTTTCCTTTTCCCAAGGTGGGATATGTCGGGGTAACTCTAGCCCACCCCTGCACAGGCGATGATATTTCTCCCAAAAGTCTTGTGGTAATCTCAGAGCAACGCATGCCACGGCCGTTTCGTTGCAAAAATCTCCAGTGACTCGTTGCGGTTTTAAAAAAAAAAGAGATTCTTTTTGGGTTGACCGTATGAAGTGATAAGTTCTCTATTTTGATTGGCAATTTTACTTTGGATCCTCCAAGGAAGTCGACGTTGCTGTCAAGTCCGGGACTGAGAGATTCTGTACGGAGAAAAACTCAACAGCTAGTGGCCAGAGACTGGTTTAATCCTGGTCAATTTGGTACCAAACGGTCCACTGCTGGTTGTAGGATATGGATAAATCATGAGGATTTGCTTTTAACTAGTCTAGGGAAACTGATAGAAACTGAGTATATCACCAGCCATGTCTGAAAGGAGTTCAGTGAAACTGTACCCCTCTTGGGGCTTCTATCATTCCTTGTTCAAGGATAAGATGACAGATTTTGACCAGGGGCATGACCACACGATATCTTTACTGACAAGCAATGTGTTGATGCCTCCCTCAGATTCATTGCCTTTTGAAGGTCGGTAGCACTCAATGAAGATGACTGCGATCTTGTTGGGGTTCTCAGTCTTCCTTGAGATGGTGATGGTTTCAAATCATTTAACGATATTGTTTACAAGGTTTCTTCATTTCTGCAAGTTGCACTTTGATTGTTGATTGCTGGTAATGATACTGTACCTATATTGATGCTAGCCCCTACTGTACCGTTGCCATGTTTTGCAATGTCCGTGACATGTGTTTGGTCATGCAGATTTATATACATCATGTAGTAGTCGCCCTGGTATGCCTTAGTCGCATCAAGAGTCCCAAAGGAAGAGTCCCAGGAAGAGCAGTATCTAGGAACCATCATGTAGCATCTTTGTTGGTAAAACATGGCATAACACTACAAAACAAATACCCTCCAGAAATGTAAGATAGATACCAAAAATGGCCATATTTAAAGCCGGAGCCACCTTTTCCAAGGCCCATCATTTTGGGTATCCATTCGTTAGGTTCTCGGGGGGTGTAAATGCGAGGCAATGATGCGACGTGAGTGCGAGATCCTGAACCGATTGGGACCGAGTCGTCTGGAAGAATGGGATTTTGATTGGAAAGGGGAACTTTCCATCCCCAGAGGATCCATGGGACTGGTATATTTACCTACATTTGTCTGATTTATATGGTAAATGCAGGTAAATATACCAGTCCCATGGATCCTATGGGATGTAACTTAGCCGAGTGATTTGCCGAGAAGCTGAAGCTTGTGGGATTTATTTTTAGTTCTTGGATCTTTGAGATGGCTCTGTAAATGTTGAAATTTTCAACTGGGGTACTCGCTGAGGCTATTGAAGGACTCTTGTGTTGATCAGGCGTAAACAAAGATATGAAGATGTCATTTCTTGCATGTCATGGTGGTTGCTGATGTTCATTGATGTATTCCGTTTTGTTTCAGAGGTTTTATCATGCTGTTGATGGAAGAAATCCTATGAAACCCTATGAAGAATGGGATATTTACCATATCAACTGGTGCAGGTTTTCTTCCATCAACAGTATGTTGGTCATTGTTGGTCCAATTTTGATATTGTCGTGGGTTGATTAGTTTATCACTGATCAGATTTTCATAGTGCTATGCTTCGTCAGCAATTATGTTTGCTTAAAGTATGACATGCATTAGTTACTAGACTGTTATAAGTTATTAGTATGATGATGTATAATGATGTATAGATATACATGTTTGTCTTCTCAGATATACATATGTTATTATACATATATTATACATGATACATACTGTATCTCTATATCCAACGTATCTACTGGTGGAATCACAGCTCTTTCCACCGGAGAGTTTCCCTGCAGGACATAGCCATCCGCACATCATGCCAGCACTGGGCTTCGCTGAATGCGAATCCGTTGGGGATGCCGAGTGATGCGGCGAAACAAATCGACGATTGGGAGGGACGATACATGAAGATTGTCTAGGGTATATGGGGGATTATACTACACAGTTCGATGGGGATAATAAGAAACCATTATAAACAACCAGTATCAAAGATTATAAAAGAAAGTAGGAAGGTTTTTTTTTCGTGGCTCACTGACAATGACATCATCACTGAAGGTAATTTTGTTTACACCATAGTGAAAGTAGATGTAGATCGCGCAGCCGCAAACTCCCAAAAGGTGGAGAGACGGTTTAGGGGCCATGGGAGTGGCTAGCCATCGATCCTTTCCTATTGTGGTATACTTTCCAGGTGCATTATGTTTAGGTTGTGTTTTTCGAGGTTGGTGAAGTCTTGCACTTGGCTTCAATTCGAAAACCCGGACTTTTCACCAATGTTTCTGCACAAATGAGGCTGCTGGGGTCCCGTATGTTTCTATTGTTAATATGCAGATGATCTATATAGGCAGAGAGGGACATTTCGATACAGAAAATGCCACTGGAATCGTGTTTTTGTTAGCCCCCTTGTAAGATTTTCAAAAAGGAGACATTTGAAAGCTTCAAGTTCGGTGGATCGTTTTGTTGGCCATTCCCGGGCTGTGTCTAGCATGGGACATTTGAGTGATGAAAAATTTGCAGCATCATTCCACTGATTGTGTTTTTTAGTGCCACAGCGTAAATTGATGGTAGCTCTAGCTGAGCTACAGTAGTGACAAATTACAGTAGCTACAGTAGCTAATATGTCATCATTGGGATGTTATTAAGATATAGAACCATATTGGAGCAGACGGAAAATGAAAAAATGAAGCATCTCCAAGAGTAATGTGAAACTCAACATTGACTTATATTGCTAGATATCAACCCTCGAGGATGTGTACATAAATAAATATATATGACGCACATTGATATGAATATCCTATACATATTGTATGTAGTATTAGATATCAATATTTACTATATATATGTACATATCCTTTCCATTCAGTATTTTACCTCCCCACTTCCTGTTTCTTTGATCCGACACATCCTTAGGAGATGGTTTTGTTGATGCGCTTCGCCAGCGAGGGCGATTTGAATCGGTTAGCTCCCAGTGGGTCAGGGAACCTCAGAGAGTCGCAGGTGGATGTGACGAAAAAGGCCCAAAGGAACCGAATCTTGGTACATCCTGGAAGATTAACATTGGAACGCAATGATGGTGGTGATTTGGAAGATGATTTTCCTTTTCAATTGGGTGATTTTTAGGTTCCAAGTTATTTTTCAAGGGTGTGACTCAAGGGTCATTATTGTTCAAATCTATGGTAATTTTTTTTTAATGAGGTTTATGCGGAAAAACCGCACATGTTTGTTGGGGTTGGGTAATATAACATACTCCTGTAACTCTCCAGAGAATATTAAGTCATTTTGATCAACCAAAATAAGACAAGGGAGAAATTCACGCTGGATGTCTTGGAGGCCAGGCAGGGCCACCTTTAGGTTTAATGAAGGGTAAAGCGTCAGGAGACTCGTTTCATCATCCACGGAACCATTTCTGGAGCAACAAAATCTACTGAGAGTGGTGAATCTTTACAATTTTGTCCCGAGATGCGCTCAATGGCCACATGAACAAGGGGAAATGGCTGGGTAGATATTCCTTACATGGAGCACGTGGGTGTGTTTCCGAAGAATCTATTGGTATCCTGGGTTGGGGATCCCCCAAAGATGACACAAGAAACACTGTGAAAGTGGAAACATTCAAGCTGTGGTTTTCGGGGGATGAATGCTTAAGATCATGGCAAGCAATGCCTTTCCAATCATAAACTGAGTGCAGCATGTCAGCAGACAATTGCCACAGACAAAGATGTCATGATGTTTGGTGAATCAAAAATCATCCTCCAAAATTTTAAGATCTCAAAACAAACCCTTGTGTTTGCTTTGGGCACTATGTTTTGGACCGGGGGATTTGTGGCCTTTTTCATGTGGGAAGTGAATCTTAGTTCATCATCATCCCGTACGTTCAAGTCCCTTTGCTTCGTGAGCTGGTGTTTATTGGACTCTCAAATGATTAAATAGGCTGGAAAATGCGCCATGAAAGTAGATGCAGTTTTTTTCTGTGAAAAACGGAGAATGGCCAGCTATGCTAGATCACAATCGAGATCATCAGCACCTGACTAAGGGCATGCTTCGAAGAAGTTCAGGCACCGGCAGAAGCTGAACACTGGAGAATCCAGTGTTTTGTTGTTGCAGGATTTATGCAACAGGAGACAAACGACATTAGCATTTCCAAAAAATCTGCAACAAACCTATACTGTAGTCAAATGTCAAAATGTTTCGTTTTTGGTAAGTTATTTCAGGTTATGTTTATTGTTAAGACTTTCCACCCGTCCTGATGTTGGTTTGGGGTGGAGGCCAAAAGGCTTGGCCAGCAAATGATGTCGGCTCTATCCTTCCTGGAGGAGATCTGAAAATCCGGGCGGTGAAAATCCGTTAAGGTTGGTAGGTTGAAACCCCAGGTTGTTATGTGCAAATTGTCGAAAAAAAACACATCCCAGTTTTTAGAGGAAAGTTTTGACTGGCCTCCAAAATTTGTAGTTCAATTTATCTTAAAAGATGTTCAACCTATTGATCTATTGGATAAGTTTTCAAATATGAAGTTTCGATTTACTCATAGTTTTTTTTCAAGTAGTTCGCATCTCTACGTCGCTTTGGCATGATGATGTTTGAAACCCTGCATCTGGAATGCATCTGGTGGACGTCCAGGTTTCGTCCACCCCTCAGTTTCAGTTGAGAAATTCTCAGAAGGGATGATCATGCCCTTCTGTGGGTAATAATATAGGCACTTGGCACTTGTATACCCATGAACTGGGTAGGATCACCCTTTGGATTTGGATTGATTGACTATGAGGGGTCACTGCTGCGGACCCCAAAAAGTCCAAAAGGAAATGGCAAAAGACTTTTATTGGCTTAGAAGCTACTGGATTTGAGAGTCTCCAAAGAGAACATCCCACTATCATCCAATATCCCCATATTCATATATGATAGGTTCGTGGTTTCAAACATGTTTTATTCTAACCACCGCATGGGGAAATTATTCAATTTGACTAATATTTTTCAAATGGGTTGAAACCACCAACTAGTATTATCTATAATTGTTTCAGATTTCCATGGCTTTTTTGTTCATAGCAAAACTCCCCACTTTCAGGACCATCGAATTGCCAGGGCCTGAGCTTTTTCGCAAGCTGGAAAGTGATTCGTTTTTCGGGTCAGGTGGTATCAAGTCTCAAGCTGTGTGCGTTTAATGTACCTTACGGAAATGTAATCTCAAAACTTATCCTTTAGTAGGCTTACATAGTTGACTCTAAAATTCAACTTTTGTATAACATGTTTCCTGCTTGAACAATGGTGATGTTTGTTCCATGTGCTATTATCATTTCGTGGAAGCTCCCGAAAAGTCAGCTAGAAAACTGCAGAGGAAAAATTGGAAAAAGGTCAGCAGGGTCATTTTTGTGAACTTTTTCCATCGGATCCATGTATAGATTATTTACCTACATGACGATTTCGGTGAAAAATGGCTACATTTTCACAAGGGGAAATGGCTGTAGGTAAATATATCTCATCCCATGGAAGCTCGCATCCTGCCTGCAGATTCACGGTGATGTGAAGCCACAGAACGTGTTGCTCACACTGGCGGAGGTGGATTTCCCCAAACAGTTGGTGTTACCTGTTGAAACCTACAGTTTTCCAGTTGTTTTTGTGAAAACCAGTTGTTTTTGTGAAAACCTGTTGATCCTGAAATATCCAAGTGGTGAATATTCTTTTAAGGCTTATGATGGCTTATGATGGTTGGTGAAAGAGTATGTACAAGTAGATGCTGTTGGTATCTTCTGATGCTGTGTGTGTGTGTGTCTGTTTTGAGCTTCGACGCGCAAATCTTGGGTGTTTTGAAAAAGACATGTCCCTTTTCTCGATCATGAGCATGTTGCACACCTCATTTGCGTGGTGGTTTCAGATATTATGTTTTCTTTTTACCCCTAGTTGGGGAGATAATCTAATTTGACTGCTATTTTTCAGATGGGTTGAAACCACCAACTTGTCATGTTTTCTGCAAAGCAAAGTCATCTTCAGAACAAAGGGAGCCGGTGTGCCAGGGACGTTTGCTCGCTCAACTCACAGACTTTGGACTTGCTCAACAGCTCCCTGAAGGGCAGACCTTCATCAAGCCTCTTGGCAGTGCATTTGTTTTGAAGGTGGAAACCATGTGAAAGGCTTCTGGATGTTTTTTGGCAGATTTTTCTTAAAGTGATTGGGATGCATGGGATGCTTCGGGCACCAAATTAATCCACTTGTTTATCTAGTGAACGGAGTCAGACCTAGTCTAAGAAGGGCACTCGTAAGGATATTTCACCAGCCCTTTTAGTTGTCCAACCTTGGTTGTATGTAAAACTGGACTTCTAGCAATTGGTATTGATGGCTGAAATCCACACGAAAGAATCACATAGTCACATGGTTATTATAACAAACCCTTCACAAATCATTTTGATAAACATGGAATTTCAAGTGACTCTCATGAAAACTTACCCATGGCCCATCCATGGGACTGGTAGATTTACCTACATAAATCGTTGATGTTTGTGGTTTCACGTAGGGAAATGTACAAGTCCAATGGATGGTAGTTGGAGGATTATCCCAGTTAGTAAGTGGTTAGTAACCCCCATTTCTTAGCCAAAAAAAGGCCATTTCGAAGGGGAACAACCCCAGTTAGGGGACTTACCAACCATGGTTATTAACAACTTACTAAATGTGATGATCCTCCAATTATGGCTTATGAAAGGTTAGGGCAACGTTTCTTCACCCCCCTTACCGTTGGGTCCCCTGTTGGATCAACTTGCAGGTTGAACGAAGTGCCCGGCTCCTATGGCTATATCGCATCCGAGGTGCAAAAATTCAACTTGGCCAGGTCAAAAAGGAAGTGATTATATATATGATGGATGGATCATTGGATACTTGTAGGTCCATATTATTATTATTATGATTATATATTATCAATATCATCCAATGATCCATCCAACATTTTGTCGCATAGGTATTGTTTCCTAGATTTTTATAGATCAGATTATCAGATTCGTGTCTTTTTCGCGATGAATTAGGATTTTTTGAATTCAATCTGTGTTGATAAGATTGGGTTACACAAGAAGCTCGGATGGTTGAAACATACTGTTGATGGAAAAAAATCCGGCTAACCACCAGGGATGTATAAATCCTTGTAATTTATGGGATATTTGCAATAAAGAACAGCTGGCTGTATTATTTTGCTGCTGATGTTTCACCAAAGATACCTAAAAAAGGTAAAGGATGGGAATTTGGATTGAAGGATGAAAACTGATGAAAGTAAAAGTACTGTCATCGTGGTGTGTATTGTAATGTAAGATGTTCTTTGAATTTATGATATGTCTATAAGTTGGTACACTCCTGTAGATGGTGTCGTTTTTGTAAGTTGATCTGTGTGTGTGTAAATAGTTGATCCTGAATTTATACTATAGACAAAATCTAGGGAACACAATTTGATGTTACAAATATTTAGAAACATTCCCAGGAACTACTTGTACCAGGTTTTACTTATAGACTTATTGATTGCTTTAAGTATCTCAACTGGTGTGGGATTTTTGTTCATTAAATTATTATTGTGGAACATCGAGCCTAAAGGCAGCGAATGGTTTTCAGGGAATCTCCCCAATGATGTTCCAAACTGTGTTTGGGGAAAGAAATTTGCAGCTTGGTGAGATTAAATCATATTAAATAGGACATCAAATAGATCTAAGATATAGAATCTATGTATATGAATGTTATATACTATTTGCTATTAGTCAAACAAACTCTACTTGGTTTAGTTTGGTGTTTGGTGCTTTACATTTCCAAAAGACTCCTATGTATGATCATAGGATTTCTATAACGCGAAAATACCTAGACTAACCATCAACCACTGGCTGAATATTGTATATTTTACAGCATGGATTCATATCGATCTAGCTCTCGGAGCTGTTTTCAAAGACTACAGCGGGATGATTTGGGTGTTTGAAGTCCATACTGAACAATCTCAATTTGTTTCTAGGTGGTGGTTTCAAATATTTGTTTTTATTTTCACCCCTACCTGGGGAAGATTCCCATTCTGACTAATATTTTTAAAATGGGTTGAAACCACCAACTAGGTTTGTTTGCAGGAAATCAAAAAGACATCTCAAATTCTTGAATAGACTGGCCTTTGGATCGGTTGATCGGTCAATGATATCATGGGCGATGTAAATCTGTTATCCACTGTATGAGTTCTTCAATGGGTGTATGCTACACTTCACCATAGTAAGGAGTCATCACTCACTGGGATTGATTTTCTTTGCATTGATACATCGCTCCAGTTGAATCACTTGGCATATCATCGTAATAATCTTTACTGTATCCTCATACTTGATGCCATCCTCGTGTCATTCTCTTAATTCGACTCATCATGAGCAACTCATAGTCATACTGTGATTCATAATACTGCTTATGTTGATCATCATACAAACCATTTGATATCGGATTGCTGTTATGGCGATTGACACTACAGTAAGTGATTCGATTGTACAATGAACCATTCCCTTTCACTCCCTGTGAGTTCCCTTTCACTCCCTGTGAGTTCCCTTTCACTCCCTGTGAGTTCCCTTTCACTCCCTGTGACATGTTCCACACAGGTCAAGCATCGGAAGCAAATCAGTTTCGCTGCAGATTTGTACCCAATCTCAGCAAAGATAGATCTGAGGTGTGCCAAGTGAAGAATTGCACTTTGAAGACCATCATCAGTTCTTCTTTTAACTATGGTATTCTTTGGGTGGATTGCTACCTCCCAGGATGCCAGTGACATCCAGGATGATATTACCATGTTCAGTAGGGGATTCCTATATATTCCCTATAAACCTTCACACCTGACATCCTGGGACGGGGGTGAACCCACCCCCATGGATTCCCCAAGATGATGAGTTTTCTCAGGTGGTTTAACAGGAGAATCCCATCCTGTTTCAGGTAGAATGAACTGTGGGCATATTTTCAGATGTGAATTTTGTACGTGCAAGATTTTATTTCACAATAATGTGGATAGGACCTATTTCCATTTGGGTCATTTCCAGGGTAAATGTAATATCTGATCAATCTACCATAGATTATTTCTTTGGTTTTGATTCTTGGATGATACTGCAACTTGATGTATATATACTTATATATAGTGATCTCATGACGCACAATCTATGTTACGAATCCATCAAAACCAGTGGCCGTCAACATATATGACAACGGAACTGAGTTTCACTCCCCTAAAACTTAGTTTTTGGAAGACCAGTGAGTTTGTTCTATCCCATAAGATCCATGTATGGTACATTTGCCTACATTTACCACAAAAAATCAACTAGATGTAGGTAAATATACCATACATGGATGCTATGGGTATGGCAACTTTTCAGAGAGCTTTTCGCTGCAACCCTTTCGGGCCTGGTCATTTTGTGACGGGGAATGACCCGACCTTCGGGATATCCACCCTGGCCATTTTAAGGTTTGCTCTCGGCGTCATCCTTTTCCGCTTGCTCGGAAGCTGCTTAGATAAAAGAGTAGGAGGTGGTGGTGATGTTTTCAGACTTGAGAATACAGTACTTACATGAATCATGATATTGAATCATCGAACAAACATGGCAAACATGTATTTTTTTAAATCCATACACATATACAGACAATTTTGTCTAGATCTACACCGCGCTGTTGGAGAGTGCTAACGGTGGTCTCCACAAAATTTGATGGGTAATTATTCAACTGAACAATTGCACAAACTTAGCTTCTTTGGTGTTTTTTAGTCTGTTTAATTTCGTTAAAATTCTGTTATCTTCAATGGAAACTGAAAGCCTCCCGGGTCCCAACAGTTTCACAAGTTTAACAGTTTAACACATGTTCTTCTGGTTGCAAGGGAAAGCAATTTCTATTATTATTAAAAAAAGGCTTTTGGAATTTGGGGTGTCGTTGTTTCTCAGATGTTTTTGGGGCCTCAGAACGGCCTTCCAACGAAATGCCGGCTCCATGGCGGGTCAATCGATCTAAGGTTATGACCCTTTCCATCCAGCCAAGAAGACTCAGAATCTGCTGGGAAAAGATGATGGAACGGTTGGTGGTGAATCCCTGATTGTTTCCAGTCGGCCCATATATTTGGAACTATATTTTAAAGGCTTCCCAGTTCTTACTATCAGGTAACAAACTAACACCCCTGTTTCTAATTGAAGTATATAAGGCAAATGGGAAGATGAGGGGAAGATCATGAAGATCAAAGATGTGAGAATGAATATAACATTATATATATATGGTTCTAATTTTTGCAAAGTAAGGACCTTTAGTGACTCTAGACTCAGGTTTTGATTTTAAAGTTACTAGATTTTTTTGGATGGATTTCTTGGTGAGTCCCTATGCCTTCAGTTGATTGGCACATGAACTACATGGAATTTTGGGAACTTCAAAGGGACAAAGTTGAATAACTAGAACGTCAGTTCTGTGGTCTTAAAGCGGTTGGAGCTTTAGAAAAAAAAACACAAAGTGGAGAGTGGAGAGACAGGAATCATTCAAAAATTCGAAAGTGGTATAGAATCTAATGTATGGTATTAATGTACGCATAGTCGTAATGAGAAAGTGGTTGGGTAGTAAACACAGGTCCCCGAAAGGTCCTACCATGACGGGAATGATTTAGCAGCCAGCTTCAGAGTTTTCGTGATGAGGGTGTAATAGGTTCTGTCAGGTGTGAATCATGTGTGTTCGTTTTTTCCAGGAGATACCTATTAATTGTGTGTGTGGAGTCTATAATGATCTAAACAAGGCACATCTCAAGATTCTCACTCTGTATATTCTTCATCGCAAAGGACCGCCACAGCATAGCATGGATCCTGGGAATCCGCCATTCGGC
Organism: Breviolum minutum Mf 1.05b.01; assembly: GCA_000507305.1. Classification (NCBI taxonomy): domain Eukaryota; class Dinophyceae; order Suessiales; family Symbiodiniaceae; genus Breviolum; species Breviolum minutum. Next base: position 323,205 of record DF239027.1, read on the forward strand.
AATCCATGTCTTTCTTAACTGATCATCATCGCCATCCCAGGCAGCATCGCATCTATTGTAACATCATCCGAGATCATCCCAGCCAGCCTCCCAAACCTGGTATTTCTTCAAGGCTTCCAATGTAGACTCCGAGCTCATCTTCGATGAGGAATGCTGGGACCCTTTGTCCCAGCTCGCACAGGCGCGGGAGGAAAAAAAACCTAACTGTATCCGGGGTACTCAACCGCGCTCGGTACACTGAACTATCACACTAGCCAGCAATCCCATGGACATGTGAGTTTTTTCCCAATTTGTTACCTTTCGGAAGCGGTTTTACAACACTTGAATCGGAGCATCTCCAATGATCCAACGATCCAATCAGAGAAACACCCTTTGATTCATGAGCACGTGTAGGAAGGCACATCTTAGGTTAGCCTTATTCCCTTAGTTCCTTTGAGTTTAGTGGGATTTTATATGTAACTGTAACCCACTAAGAGTTTGACTTTTAGCAGGGGACCTAAGGGTTGACCTAAGGGTTGCCATGGGTGCTCAACACGGTACCATGGTCGACCCATTTCGATGAATCCCTACAGACTTGGCTGAAGTTGGTGTGTTTTCTTCAAGGGTTCAGATCCCCCCAATAAAGTGCTCCATTTTGGACAGTGAACTAAACTCCACCATGTTTTTTCAAACCATATTTCTTTATGACCTTCAATTATAATATATGGTAATGTATATATACAGATAGATACCTTTTTAGATAAGATGCACATAAACAAAAAACAACACACTTCTTGCGTTCCTGGGCTGAAAGAGGATTTGGTGACCCGACTCTTGAATCCCAATCCGGCACTGCGTGGCTTAGCCACTCAGATCTTGAAAGGCGGGGTGGGCTTCTCGGAGATTGAAACCATGATGAAACGCTGTTGAAACTTCTTGGAATCATGTTTGACATAACAAAAAAACCTTGGGGAAAGATTATAAAACTATAGTTGATGAGTAATTATCTATTTTGTTTAAAACGTGTTGAAACCACAAGCTAGATGGAACGATATGAAAAAGATCAGTATCGCATGACATGCTTTCCAACTTAAGAAAGGTGAGAAAGATACATGTAAATAATGTCCATATATAAACATATATAGTACAGATAGTATCACAGTATGATAGGTACCTTTTCTTTCGGACTCTTACAAGTGGAGACTCTTGATGTATCAGACTCCAACATGTTTCAAGAGTTTCCACCTCCTTCAGTGATCTGAAGGTGAAATTTTTTGGAGCTGGGACTGTTCGTTGTTTTTTGGCGCTGAATGGCCACCTTCTCGTGTTTTTGCTCGACCATCAAAAAGCAAACATGTCATCCATTTTACTAAAGTGAGATGGATTATGAGAAGTTGAGTCCGTTGAGATCATAACATAGTGTCAGCATGGCATAGGCATACATTTACAGTTGAAAGCTTCTATCCTTCTACCCATGTTTCCAACAGTTTCATCCATTCTCTCCTTTTCAACTGCCATCAAAACGTCACGCCACCCAACAGCCAGGCGATCTCTGGTTCTGCACTGATGAGAGCCAGTTAGTTGGCAAAGAGCGCACCGGCTTCGCACCAACACCAGTAAAGAAGCTTGGGTTTCATTGGGTCTTTGGTGGCTTTCTGAGTCAACTACTAGGGAAGAACGGAAGAACGTAACTGGTAGAATTATAGGAAACTGAAGCCACGTGGTGTCAGAAAGGCCGGGTAGAAGACTCCAGGTTTAATTCTTGTACACCTGGGTGTGAAGCCTACTCAAATGTGGGACAGATGTCTCAGATTTCACAACCAAATAGTAGCTTACGTAGCATATGTTTTTTCCATGATTCGTTGTCTCAATGTCTTGACACCACAACATAGATTCTAGGTGGTGGTTTCAAAGATTTTTTATTTTCACCACTACTTGGGGAAATGATCCAATTTGACTCATAAGTTTCAAAGGGGTTGGTTCAACCACCAACTAGACATAGATTGCATTTTATCATAACTACCATAGGATTCCCATGGGACGAGGATGTATGTTTACCTGCAGAAAAAATCCCATAATTTGGCCGATCCATGAAGCTCATGTTGAGCAAATCACGGGTTGTGATACCTGTCGTGATACCTGTGACTACCGATTTGTGATACCTACCAACCCTTGGTGTAAAGATGGCTATGATATATATATATATATATGTATATTTATGGTGTACTATGTTTACTGATGCTGACATTTGTTTTGCAATGTTTGTAATAAGTAACCTGCAAAAAATGTCGACATAGTATGATGAGCTGACTCACCCATAATTTTTGTCATCCTTTTTGCGGAGATCCCTCATCATGGTGATTTACCGCGATGGGAGTTGGATGGATACAGTTGAAGGACAGGTTCCATCGAAGCACATTGGTACCCGAACCTAATGTGTTAGTTGATATGGGTTTATTGACCCCTTAGTTACCTGAAGTCCATCCGATAACCAAAAGGATCCAGATGTTTGTGTTGATCCATAAAAGGACAAGTTCAAAACTAGGTGGTGGTTTCAAATAGTTTTTATGTTTACCCCTACTTGGGGACATGATCTAATTTGACTAAGGACTAATATTTTTCAATTGGGTTGAAACCACCAACTAGATAAGCTAGTTGATCAGAATGTCGATAAGTTCGCAGACAAATGATAAACCTGTACAAGTTCAATGGAAAGTCTATCCATTTAAATAAATTATACTCTTGATACCAATCCTGCTGCAGTTGATACCAGAAACTAATTTTATATCATGGGTCCCATGCTCCTAGCAACGGCTTTGCGCCGGATTTCTTCCATGAATGGTAAGACGTCATACCACATGCATCATTGCATCATCCGTTGCCTCAATTTACCCAGGAATGTGGACTTCCACACTCTGGAGGCCTTTGAGTTTCACCATGTTTCACGGTTTCCAGTTGGCAGGCAACATCTAGTGCAAAGAAACACTCCTGTAAACTAACAAATCGCCATGGGAAATCCAGCATTTTGATGGTATTTACCAGGATTTCCATGGTGATGTTCATGGGCTATGTCTGTTGGTTTCAGGGGAGGAAGAATATATATAATTCTCGCTTTCCAAACTTTAAAAATAAAAATCCTAAGAGCTTCGTTTCAGAACATGGCTGGTTTAACCCCCTTACTTCGTTGTTGTTATTTGGGGTTGAAACTCACCACGGCGGGCAGTTGAACCAATGGCATCCAAAATTCAGCCAGGATTCCAGGACAGTGTGGAAGGTTCTTCAACCTGTTAGGCTCAACAAATCCGGAGAAGGGAATGGTTGGGTTTTCCCTACTTGAGAGGATGACGGATGAGTGACCCCGGGGATTCCATTAATGGCTGAACCATGGGGGGGCCCCAAAACCAGGAAATGAAACCTAATTACTGAAAATGATGGTCGAATTTTGGTTGGACAAAAATATGTAACAGATGTTGGAGTTGACTCTCAAATTTTTGGAGACGCAGCCCGATGAATTGCAGTAGTAGGTACCGGGGAAAGGATAGATTCGGTGCGAACTCCTTTTTTGGGGGGAGCTTTCTCAACTACTTTCATCCTTTCATGGATCCACGTTTCCTTCAAGTCTTGTTTGTCAGCCCCCTTGACCTTGAGGTGAAACTTCGTTGAGCTGATGGGAACTGCAGATTCAGCTAGTTTTATTTAAGAATCATACACTTTACATCGAATCTCCCGAGACTGCCATCGTTTCGCTGAAAAAAAATCGATGGCACTTACAGCGATCTTTTTGTTCTTACGCCGTTTGAAAGGTGAGAGCAAGGTCGAGTTCAGTTGAATGAAAGACGACTCGTGGAGTTCTAATGATCCAGGACCTGATCCAGTTGGATAGGTTTCTAAATCAAAGTTTATATATATTATGGTAGTTTTGGATGTTTTTGGTGGGAACTGGAAAAGGAGTAAAACCCAGAGTTTGAAGAATTACAGAGAAAGGATTTCCTTCATAAACCTGCTGGTTAATTGGAAACATAAAGCAAGATGCCATTCTTTATTTCGACCAAATACGTCAGGAGTCATTTGATAGATGAAGAGCAGCCCAGCAGACTTGAATCTTTTCTTTTGCCATTGCAAGGATGAAACAGTAGCTGTGACTGCAACTTTGGTTCCTCACATTTCAACGCACAATGTTTCAATTCAATTCTCAAATACAGGTAAAATCTGTGTGCAATTTATCATGAAACCTCACCGGGGCATTTGAAAACATGAGATGGTGTTGGTCTTAATTATATAATGAAATCAGGTGCTAGGAAAGCCATTTCTCAGCATCCAACGCCGCATCCGGATCCGGAGATTTCGGTCGACGGTCCGAGGTTGGCGACATACTTCAGGAAGATAAATCATACTGCATAAAATCTATGGGATTGGCATATTTACTTAATATACATTGGGCCAATTTTGAGGGCAAATTGGTATAGGAAGATGCCAGTCCCATGGATCCTTTGGGTATAGATCAATTATTTGAAATACCTGAACCTTGCAAAGGGTGCCAAATGGTGACCAAAGGGTGTCAATTCACCATCCCTTAAGGTCTAATTAGCACCCCTTGGAAGGTGCTGGTATATGTATATGGCCAAAATTGATTTGCAAGCCTCAGTTGAATTGTTACCGCAAAAAAACCAGAGTCGACTCTTTTTCTGGTTTGGACCTTGCCTCAAAAAAATGGAGGTGCGGAAAGCACAACCATTCGGCGCAACAGCATAGAACAGCTGACGATTTTCAAGGGTCTGGCTGAAGTGTGACATGTTGCGCAGCGAAGATCACTGTCCAAAAATTCAATGAAAATGTCCGACACATAGGATTCGTGAAGTGTCCGAAAAAGACAAAAACCTCTCGATGAGGTTTTGTGTAGGCTTTTTTTTCCTGGAACTTTCAGTCACCAGGGAGCAGGAACAGATCCTGATTCTTTGGAGCTGAATTTTCCTAACATCCCATCGTTGCAGTGCTTGCCACTCTGGTGATTTGCGGTGGAACTTCAATGTAGACATTCTCATGCTAATAGAGACACAGAAAATATCACAAAAATTGGGAATGGCCATGGGGTCTCCCTTTGTGGGACAATGTGGGACATGAATCTTTGTGGTTTCTTTGCAGATCTGAAAAAACTTAATTTTGAGACCTAAAAGCAAGGTACAGGCAACGTTCATGGGATGAAGTTCAGCCTTTCATCAAAAATTTGTTTGTTTGGAAGCTTGCTTTCGATCTCACCAAAACGCTACCAGCTTTTTGGCGAACCAAACGCTCCCTTTTCGAGGCTTCCTTTGTCGAATCTCGCCTTTAAAAAAAAAGCTGTTCAAGCCCAGTGCGTTTCGTGGTCCGATTCCCTGTGGATGAAGCGCGCTTCCCACGTGCTCATGGTGTGAGGTCCAGGATGAAACCTTACACTGCACTCCATCAACTCCATCTTTTCACGCAGGGAATCTATATATGTAAATCTAAACTCTAACCTTCCAGCTCCCAAAAATCTGATATAATCCGATGTGAATCATCCATGAAAAATTGCATCTACAAATAGGAGTTTTTTTCGCAATTAATATGAGTTTTTGTTGAACATGGACCCACATTACTCCATCATCCCAGATCCCCCCAAATGACTTCCAAATCTGGCTGTGCCACCACCGCCACAAGTCATTGGCACATCTCCCCATCGGCAGGGTCAAAGCTTCGTCTCCAGCTTCAACTTCCCTGACTCTTCCAGAGGGTTTCTCGGCCAACAAGCGGCGCAAGTGAGGTCGTCTAAGGTGACCCTGGGAGGCGACCTGGGGAGGGGGCATGGACCCCGTCGGTGGGGTGTTGGTGACCGACCAAACCCAAGGGACCTTGGAAATTCACGACCTGGAAATTTTGCGTGGCGATTTGATTGATATTTGGGGGGAAAACGGTCAAACGACACGACACGAAAAAAAATTGCCTGAAGAATTTTTGCAATTATTGAATTATGATGGGGAAAACCCCCAATGGAGTCATGTTGAGGTTTCAACAAATTGTGTCTGAAAATCTTCCATCTTCACGCCGCCAAACAAAAAATATATCTAATAGGTCCACATCATCGGCCTTTTAGGGGTCACCCAGTGATCTGACTTTCTTTCCAAGGTCTGAAATTCCAGATGTCGCTTCGCTGTTGTCAGATCCGGAGGAACTCCCCGTTGTGTTGGATTGGAATGGCTAACCTGTTTGGTTTGCATAAATATTCCTACCCTCAAAAAATCCTGACCCCTCCTATAGTCAAACACCGGACCCTCCGAATATCTCCAAAAATGACACCTTTGGGGCCTCTGAATAGTTTTGAATAGAGTTTGACACCCCAGGAACATGCTAAGGATTCTTACGGTGAAACAAGTGGATGTATGAAGACAAGAGCGTTTTCAAGGAGCTTGGTGGAACCTGACCATGCCCAAAAAAACAAGTACATAGATCGCATGAGATTTGTAGAAAACAACATTCAAAGCCTGCATGGAGAAAAAGATGTACACGCAGGGATTGGCTTATGCTGGCTCACACTTATGTTCAAGCCTGACCTGACTGTTGTGTTTGGAGAGCAAGAATAGCAAGCTCTAATATGCTAAGAAGCTGGCGGGTCTGCAAAAACCCATCTTTGTTCAGCCTCAAACCATCAATTTATGAAATCCATGTGTAGTTGCATAGATGTTTTTTGAGATCACGAATTATTAGGATGTACCTTCTCCTGGCAACCGTGATCACCAAAAAAATTCAAGAGGTCACTTGACCCTAGGAGGGGATACAGCCCAATTATCGCGATGTTCATGTCTTTGTACCCTCTCGAGGAACTATCATAGCAATGGAAATCAACATGATCTTACAAATGTTCATTCAATTCACTCATTTTTTTTGGGTGGAAATTGAGCAACACTAATAGACCCGAGCAACATGCTGCAGTTTGCCGAGATTGGCCAATCAGATTTTGAGGAAAAGCACATGGATCACCAAAGTTTACACCACTTTGAGATAGTTGTTTGACTTGCCGGGTGTGTCAGCGGAAGTTTATCAAATGTTGATCATGTGGTGGTGGTAAGTGGTGTTCATTTTGGAAGCTTTGGTTCTTGATGATTCTTGAAGAGCGATATCACACGACCAAATAGTTTATATAAGAGGTAGTTTGGAATAGGGAATTCTCTCAAACGCTTAAAATTTAGCTTGGTGAAATGATACAAATTCACCCACATGTCTTCATTCCATCCCTCTTGGAAGGGTAGTCACATCTGTCATTTTGTACTTGTACGATTGTATTGATTGGCTGAATTCTTCAAAAAAGTTGAAACGTTCCTGAGTGGGACATGCTGTTTGATGGGTTCCCACCGCGAAGCAAAAACACATTCCATGCAGTGTTTTTAGTTCATGAAATTCCTGGATTCACCGGCCAGGACTTGAATAAGTCAGTAGCTCAGATGGAAAACAACATAGAACATCTACTATTTTGTAGATGCATTTCCTTTTGGAAGAGGGTGATTTGGTGGATCACAATAACCCCTTTGCTTCAAGACTAAAACTTGACAATTGAAACTTCAATAGTCACTGTTTAATATTGCGAATGCCCACTCATAATTGCTGAGTTGTTGCAAGATCAGCAGTTTCAAAAGTGGTAAGTGCGGTTCCTGTTTTTTTTCCATTGGAAGTCCTGAGTCTACTGTTGATGGATCAAATCCTGCACCAGTTGATATGATAAATATCTTGTTATTTACAGGGTCTCATACGTGTCAAGGGTTGTTTGGGATTTCTGAACCAACAACAGTAGCATTGGGGATTTGTTTAGAAATAGGCCAGCCTAGGCCCCCAGCATCTCAATCAGGTTGCGTGCCCGAATCCTTCGAAAACTCTGTGTGGCACAGGTGAGATTCTGAGGATGAGAAGTGCGGTCAAGTAGTGATGGAAATCCTCTAGTTGGAAATGGTTCATGCTAAGTTTGATGATACCGGATATTAATATATTAATGATATCACACTTCAAGTGTTCTCTGGATTTTTCTAGATTGGTGAAGTTTTGAAAATGAAGGAGATGAAATTCTTGTGGACATAAGGTGTTGCTTTCCAACAATACCCATAGGATCCATGTATGGTATATTTCCCTACATTTGCCACTACATTTACCATATAAGTCAACCAAATGTAGGGAAATATACCATGCATGGATCCTATGGGATATGATATATTAGCGTTCCTTTGTCAAACAGTCACTCCTTTATGAGTTCCAAACCTTCGGGTCCACATCCGTGGAAGTATCAGTCGTCTAATTTCCAGTATTGGCTCCCAAACAAGCTGGCTTAGTATGGTAGGGATCTGTTTCTTTATTAAAAAAAAGTACCCTCCCTGAAACTAACATATCCCCTGCAAATAGACCTCTGGAAAAGGAGATTCCTATTGGAAGCCATCATTTTCAGGGAAATACCTGCAACCCAAATGACCCTTGTTTTGGTTGGAAAGGACCTTGTTTTGGAGGGGTTGAGCTTCAAAACAAAGAACTTTCAAAGGTTCCAGGTAATCCTGGTGGTGACCATACTGGGTTTGGTAGCACATCCCACGCCAAAAGAAAACCGATTTTTCCTTCTGGGAAACAAATGGGGCCAACATATCCCCCACTGAGAAGTATTTAATTGAACTGCACGAATGTTTGGTTGCTGATTTTTGATTCTATAGATTATATGAGGGATTATATTACCCTGATACTACCCTGTACTCTACAGATTCTGATATTTCCATTGAAAGAAGCCCCATAAACCAAATTGAACTGGCATAATGAGATGACATCTTCTTCCTGTTTTTTTTCATCAGAAGCTTGACTAAGCTTTGTCAAATTGGGGGGACCCCAGGAACTGGGAATGATATGTACTGGATTTCATTATTTTTTTCACATTTTGTCCTACTAAATCGAGAGCATTTGAGAGCGACAGATCCGTTTTGCATGTTTTGATGTGGCAAAAGCGAAGGTGCCTGAGTCTGTTTGCTGCATAGCTGCTTGGCATGTGTGTAAGCGCTGGAGGGTGAAGATCGATCATTGCAAAAGCTTCGTCATTGATTACTTGATGAGGGTTACATGCATAAATATGTTTATCATTGGCGTTTGAGTGGCACAACTACTGTAACATTGGCAGATGTTACCGATTTTACATGATTTTACTATTATATCCATGTATATCCAATATCAACTCATCATTTGCTGTTATATTGTTTGTACTTGATTTTTCTTTGTAAACTTCATCAATCATTGGCTCACACAATCTTATAGTCCGACGGTTTTATCAAGATTCGAAAGCAGAGATCGCAAATCAAATCTTGCAAATCAAACCAACATTTGAGGACAGATTAATTAAGTAGTCTAAATCTGGTTGGTGGTTTCAATGATTGTCGTCTCGACGTCTTGGATGAAGTGCTAATGATTGTATTGCTGTTTGGGCTTATAGCTAACTGCTAGGTAATGAGTGGCAAGTGTGCTAAGTGCAAAACTTGCCCTAGGGAAGGTTCGGACAGCTGGTGCTTGGGTTGCAGCTCCTGGGAAAGCATCGGAAGAGATCTTTGTGCCAGGTGGGACGGTCCAGCTGGCATCAGGCAAATTGCCAACAGCCTTGCTGTCAATTGTGCCCGTGAGATCCGTGCTTTACGGGGTTTGGGAGCTGGACTTCACCTTGCTCCTGGGCCAAAAGCTGGGACTAAGGTAAAGGAAGAACCAATTGAACAGCGTCCCCTGGCCAAGGGTCCTCCCCCAGGACTTTCAGCCAAAGCGAAGGCTGCACCTGCTGAGGAGAGCGAGTACAGCTTCGAGGAGGAAGAAGAGTCTGAAGAAGAAGGAGCAACCCTTGCATCAGCTGTTGATCCCCGGCCGTCCTTGCCTCGTTCCCGCGTTCCTCGAACCGACGCTTCCCCCGTGGGAGCTGGTCTGCCCTCTGGTGCTGGTGAGAGCCGGGCTCCAGTGCCAGCTGATTTCAATCGTGCTGGTGGTGTGAAAGGTGAAAGAAGAAGCGAAGATCGAAGCAGAGAGAGGAGCCGAAGAAGAGGAGGTGATCGAAGGCGAGATCATTCACGTGATCATCACAAAGAAAAGAAGTCTAGGAAAGAGAAGGAGGATAGGAAGGAACACAAGCAGTCGGGAGACAAGAGAAGAAAGAGGAAGCGAGGAGGCCGAAAGCACCAGCGACTTGCTAGGTTGGCTACGGATCCCCACTTGGATCATCACAGGAAGTTGTCAGACGATTTCCTTCGAAGGCGAGATCAATTGCCTAGAGACCCCTTACCGTAAAGGTTAGGCTGATGGCTGAGGAAGAAAAGGGAGAGAGAGGAAGCAGACCACCTGAGGGTGATCTGATAGCGGAAGGAGAAGGAACATGGGAAGACTTTCGAGTCGAGGCTGGAGAGATCTTGGAGTTCTCCCTTCGGTTGGAAGGAGAAGAAGGAGAACCCGCTCGATGCGCTTTGTTGGTGAACGAGGTAAAGACAGAGGATGGAGAGACAATCTACTATGGTCGTTTTATAGGTTCCACAGATGTTCAAAAGAATCGAGAGTTTGGAAAGAGCATCAATGTGAAGAATCAAGGAGTGAAGAAGGGATCTCCTACAGGTGCTACAACAAAAGGAGGATCCTACGCAGCTCACTTCACATTGGCGAGATGGTGGAGCTTGAAGAGCTTCCCAACGACGTATCTAAAGCCCTGGGGACAACTGGTGCTTGACGAAGCTCTGGGTTTGGTAGGACCTGGGGCAAAGGACACTCCACCCAAAAGAGCGAAGCCACGAAGGAGAGCTCCTCCGAAAGGCCCCGAGGACAAAGGACCAAGAGGTGGTCCTGGAGAGAGGACGGAGCCGGTTGGAGGAGAGAGAAGCAGAAGGAAGAGGCCACCAGGAGGAACCCGGAGAGATGGTCGAGGAGATACGGTTCAAGGAGATGGAGCTCGAGATGCACTTCGCGCGAAGCTCAAAGGTTTGAAGCAGAGACTTTTGGGGAATCGGCGAGAAGATCAAGAGGCTATCATAGAAGTGGAAGAGTCAGAGGATGGTGGTTCAGAGTTCGAGCCTTCAGACTCTGCAGCGGATCGGAAGACTCGGAAGGTGGAGCTAGGCACAGGCTCAAAGCTAAACCCTTACGAGTCAAGGCTGGCCATCGGAGATTGGAGCCTCCCAGGGGGTCCAAAAGAAAGCACTATGAGGACAACCTGGCCAGTGAAGAAGGAGAAGTTGAAGAAGAAGCACATCACAGAGCCGAAGAGCAAGAGGAGGAGATCATCGCTGCTGGCAATCGCCGAGCAACGAGAAGAGGAGAACCGAAAGAGGCGAAGCAGTTCAAAGAAGGCGAAGAAGAAAAACAAGACACCCGGGGCAAAGGCGCTGGTGAGACTTCTCAATGGAAAGAGGGTGAGAACAAAGGACAAGGATGGAGGAAGCAGCCCCTCAGGGAGTGGATCGACAGAGGATGGAGGGTCGGAGGAAGAGGAGTCGTCATCAGAGAGCGAGGTGACAGCTCCCCTCAAGAAGCGATCCTTGAAGCACCCCGGCTCCATCCTGAGACTGCTGATCTCACATGCTACCGAAGCCCTGGATCAATCAGCTACGTTGGAGATGGACAAGGAATCAGCAGTGACCGGAGGAATCAAGATGGTGACCTACTTCAACCTGCTGGTGCGTCCGAACTTCAGTCAAGGCAGCAGAGACCTGAAAGAGATGCACCTATTGGCCGTGTGCTTGGACCAATTGAGGAGCGGACAGTTGAAGCAACTGGCGGACTCCCTCAGTGCCAGGTTTCTGGCCTTGCATTGCGCTGCAGTGGAAGGCTCATGGGCGGCAGCGAAGCACTTGGAGTTGCATCCTCTAGAGGCCGTTCAGTCCGCCCCCACGGAGGTCCTTCTGAGTGCAAGGAAGCACGCGAAGCTGATTCAGAAAAGCCAAGGCAGCGGAGACGGCCATTCGTGGTCAAGAGGAGGAGGCTCATGGAACTCTTGGAAAGGAGGAGACTGGAACGAGGATGCCCGCCGCAAGGGCAAAGGAGGAAAAGGCACGGGTGGAAAGAAAGGCAAAGGGAAAGGAGATGGTTGGAAATCGAACGACTGGAACAATTGGAACGACAGGAATCGAGATTGGTGGAAGGATCAGAAGGATGCAAAAGACAACAAGAGCGAGAAGGAGAAGGATGCCAAGAAGGCGTGATGGCAGTGGAACCTGCCGAGAAAGACTATGAAAGAAGTTATGAGGGGGGTAAGGATGCCCCTTTGATGAGGGAAGGTTTCCGAGACTTCCGTAGGATTGCGGAGGTTGGCAAAAGTCTGAAGGAGATCGGTTGTCTCCTTTGCTGGCTGGTGCTGGCAGCAGAATCAGAGGTTGAGAGAAGACGGTATTCGAGAGGAGTATGGTCTATTCTTAGCGGGCTGAATGCTGGCTCATCGGCCGTGCATCGGCTCCCAAAGGGAGTCTTTCCACTACGGTTGGGTGGCATGGTTTCTTTGATGGAGGAGTTCCGTAAGAGGAATTTCTCTGAGGTCCGTGAGTCCCGATTTGTGGAGCTCTGGGCTGAAGATGCCTGGCTATTCAACACTATACAGGTGATGAATTATTTGCATGGAAGCCGAGCGATGAGTAGACGTCGCTGGCGAGCTGTGGACCTAGAAGCTGTGGAAAGCCTACGTGGGGCAGTCAAAAGGACTCTTGCCCAGGACACTACCGTGGAGCGTTCCGCTGATGAGGTCCAAAAAGAGCTGTCGCGCCGATTTCTTTCTTACAGTGCAAAAGAAGTCCCAAAAATGGAAGTCCTTACAGTGGCCCAAGTTTTGCCTGCTCTTCCCCCTATAGGCCATGGTGGTTGTATCCCTGTTACAGACTGGTTGGAAGGTAATACCAAAACTTTCATGAATTCCCCAAAGGAATGCATCTGTCCAGATGTTGGACAAGTGTTGCCAAAGCTTCAAGCAAAAGTGCATATTGCCGAAAAGGATAAGCAAGCCCTTTGTGAGCTCCTTTGTGAACGGGGGGTTTGCACCTGGGTCAAGGAGAGTGAGGTTTTTAGGTATCGTAATCAAAGAGTGCTCAACGGCATGTTTGGGGTTCCCAAGTCAAGTACCCTTCCTGATGGACGAGCTTGCTTGCGCTGTATAATGAACTTGATACCTAGCAACTCAACTATGATTCAGTTGGAGGGATGTGTCCGTGAACTACCTGGTATCACACAGTATCTTAGCATCACATTGGCTGAAGGCGAGAGTATTCAGATGTTCCAGAGTGACATGGTATCGGCCTTCTACCTTTTCCGACTACCTACAGTCTGGCACAAATTCCTTTGTTTCAACATTTGCTTCGATGGGAAGCACATAGGCAAAACTCCTGGAAATCGCTACTATCTTGCTTGCAGTGTATTACCTATGGGATGGACTTCAGCTGTAAGTGTCATGCAGGAACTCTCGACCCAGCTACTAGTGAGATGGGGGCTAGACACGGAAAGACAGATCAAACGTACCAAACCTATACCTGGTTGGCTTACCACGATTCTGAGAAAGGCTTCATCTGAAGGCTCCCACTGGTGGCATGTGTACTTAGATAACTTCTTTAGTGGTGAACGTATTTTGGAAGGAGAAAAGGCAGTAGGAGGAGAGAGGCTCCATCTTGGAGCAGAGGCTGCCTGGGCAGACGCTAAAGTATTGTCATCAGAGAAGAAGAAATCAACTTTTCTTACAAGTACTGATGAGCTAGGAGCTAGATTTGATGGTAATCAACAGACTTTAGGAGCGAGCGGCGAACGTTTGATTAAACTTCTGCAAGCCACCTCAATAGTGCTCTCGGAAACGGCGGTGCAAAGAAAGTGGCTACAAGTTATTGCCGGCCGCTGGGTACACGTCATGCAGTTCAAGCGCATGGGTATGTCCATCTTACACAAAATATGGAAATGGATCAGTGGGAAACGCTTAGGTGGACGCGGCGTATTAAAAGCTAGGGAGGAGCTTTTCATGTGTATGATGGGTATTTGTGTCTTTCACACCTTTCTAGGTAGCGGTATAAGTGCTGTGGCAAGCGCCAGTGATGCGTCTAATCGAGGAGGTGCCGTTGGAGCTGCTGATACCCTTACTAGTGAAGGTGAAGCCTTCATTGCCGCCTCTGAGAAATTGCAAGTCTCTCCTAATCCAAAAGTTCCTGTTCTGGTGGTGTCAATGTTTAATGGCATTGGGGCAGCATTTAGGTGCTATGATGTTCTAGGAGTCGAACCGGCAGGGCTTATTTCGTTCGAAATCTTTCCTCCTGCTAATAGGGTGTGCTCTAGAAGGTGGCCGCATGCAACTTTTTGCAACGACGTAAAGGACATTGACATCAGCACAGTTAGGCAATGGCTTTTTAGATATCCTCACATTACACAGCTGCACTTGTGGGCTGGATTCCCATGCGTAGACCTCTCCTCTGTTCGGTTTGGCCGTAAAAACCTTCGGGGCAAGGACAGCGGTCTCTTCTTTGAAATCCTGCGTGTGTTGCGTTTGATTAGGGAGGTTTTTGGAAGTCGAGTCCGAGTCTATTTCTTTATCGAGAATGTCTCTTCAATGGACCCAAGCGCCGCTGAAGAAATTTCGGAAGCGCTAGGAGTACGTCCTTATAAGTTGCAATGTGCTGACGTGGTCCCCGTATCACGGCCCCGGTATTGCTGGAGCAATACAACCCTGAATGGGCTGCCAGGACTTGGGATTGTAGAGAAAAGCTACTTCGCCGAGGTAACTATGCAGGGTCCCTTTCCTCATACTTCTCAGTGGTTACGGCCTGATTCCACCTGGGAGTATGCGTCTTCTGGGGTGGTTTTTCCTACGTGTATGAAATGTGTGGCTAAATCCGAGCCTCCCCCTGCTCCGGCAGGCATCAGTCGATGTGACTCCCACACAATATCTAGATGGGAATGTGACGAATTCAGGTACCCACCTTATCAGTATAAACCTGAATATATCATTTGGTCTTCTCGTGGATGGCGTCTGCTTGATTCACAAGAAAGAGAACTCCTGCATGGCTTCGGTTTTGATCATACCTCTCCTTGTCTTTCAGCAAGCGACATCAAGCGCAGCCTCCAGCAATATGAAGATTTAAGATGTACTTTGGTAGGTGACTGCTTCAGCGTCTTTTCCTTTGTCATATTTCCTTGGGCTGCTTTGAAAGAGTTTCTACCCGAATTTGATTATGCTCATTTGTGGAACAGAATGGGCATGGCTCCAGGTTTTTGCGCCCCCTTTTGGTCAAAAGCACCTCTTGAGAGGAAACTCAACTATGGTCTCTACAAGCCACTCACGACAAGCGTTAACGACTTGACAAGGCTTCTTCTAACTAAGGTAAACCATACGGGGTCGGACGTTAGGGTCACCACTGGCCAGATCATGGCTCCTAAAGCTTTTCCCCGTCAAAGTGCTTCTCCTCACTGGTGGAATTGGAAACCTATTTTTCATTCCAGGTGGCAAACACAAGAACATATTAACCTTCTTGAAATGCGAGCAATCATGCTGGCTCTTAGGTGGAGAGTTTGTCACTTGAAAGAAGCCGATGTTCGTTTTTGTCACCTTACTGACAGCTATGTTTGCATGAGTGTCTTATCAAAGGGCCGCAGTAGTAGTGATATGCTCATGGTGGTTTTACGCAAAGTTGCAGCTTTCTGCCTATGTTTTGGACTACTACCTATTTTATTGCATGTCGAATCTACCGAAAATCCAACAGACGAAGCTAGTAGAGCCTAGCCATGGGTAAATACTTTGCTGGCACCACTGGTCGCCGCGCAAGGGCCAAACTTCGCAAGGGCCTCGTTCTTACAGAAATTGGAGTCTCGAAACCCACCCATGTTCGCTACTCTACTGCAGTGACCCAGATCTTTCGAGTGATTGAAGGAGCCACCACAATGGAGCAAATTGATGATCTCATCTCAGATTGGATTCAGGAAAAGTTCTCCAAAGGTGAACCCATCAACATTGCAGCAGATGCTCTTAGTGGTATACATCATTTTATCCCACTCACACGTAAGAAACTTCCAATGTCGTGGAAGGTATTCGGCATATGGAGGAAATACGAGATCCCAAGCCGTGCACCTCCGATCACTTCTGATCTGGTGCTGGCAATGTCGAGTTACCATTTCCAAAAAGGAAATTTCACTTTTGGAGCCTTATTACTACTTGCCTTCCACTGTTTCTTGAGGACAGGAGAAATCTTGCAACTGAAAGTTTCCGACTTTGGGCTAGGCCCTGAAAAAGGGATCGTTAGAATTCCCCGCTCCAAAGGCGGTGTGCGTCGCAACATGGTGGAAAGCATCACCATTGAAGACACCACAGTACTTGATGCTCTTGAAGAACTTTTTGACTTGAAAAAGTCACTTGGTCTACAACGTCTTCCGTTGTGGACAGGCTCAGGGCAATCTTTTAGGGGTCTTTTCTATAAAACGTGTCGTATATTTTTCGTGACACACCTTAATTTCAGGTGCTACTCCCTTAGACGGGGAGGCGCGACAGCCTATTGGCAGGCGTGCGGCTCTTTAGATAAAGTGCTGCTTCGTGGAAGGTGGCAAAGCACAGGAGTTGCTAGAATATATTTATGCGACGCCCTGAGCCAACTTCCTTCACTTAAGGCCTCGGTTGCTACAAAGCAAATGCTGCAGCAATATCTACCTTTCTTTGAGTCGCCCCAGCGCTGAGCACTGAGTCGAGCCGCAAGCGGGGAGACGTGGAAGAGACCAGACACTTGACCTCTTTTGAGTCAGTCCTGCTGTTTGGACTTCTATAAATTCACAAAAGAAGCACATATGTGCAGGGTTCTGCTATCATGAACCAGAAATTTCTGGCATATGCCAAGTCAGATTTTTGGGAGTGCACAGATTGCACAGTAACTCCCTCATGCACGGCACAGCAAAAGAGAATAGCTGCTGAATCCATGATTGTCGTCTCGACGTCTTGGATGAAGTGCTAATGATTGTATTGCTGTTTGGGCTTATAGCTAACTGCTAGGCCCACTGCCACCCAGCCCGTGAATTTGTAAGGAAGAGACCAGACACTTGACCTCTTTTGAGTCAGTCCTGCTGTTTGGACTTCTATAAATTCACAAAAGAAGCACATATGTGCAGGGTTCTGCTATCATGAACCAGAAATTTCTGGCATATGCCAAGTCAGATTTTTGGGAGTGCACAGATTGCACAGTAACTCCCTCATGCACGGCACAGCAAAAGAGAATAGCTGCTGAATCCAATACTTTTTATTTTCACCCCTACATGGGGAAATGATCCAATTTGACTAATATTTTTCAAATGGATTGAAACCACCACCTAGAAATGAGTTGCAACTCATTTGGGCCTTTTTTAAAACCCCATATTTGACCCCTGTTGGGTCATGATTTTTTTGCCGAGTACGCCGAGGTTCTAGCGCTTGACAGATGGCTTGGGGCCCCCGAGTGAACCGGCTTGGGGGTGGAGAGAACTTGCCGAGTTTTTCGATGGTTTTTTTGTTGGTTAAACAGTTTACATAAAGTTAGATTGTTCTAGACATTGAGTCGGATAAATTCCATATCCAATGTGTTCACCAAGGTAAACTGGACTTTTGTGAACCTGGACATGTGTTTCTTTTCGAGGTGATTTATCACTGAGGATGTGTGAAGTGTATCACAGCGAGATGAATGATGAGGGACTTGGACTTTGGCATCACTGGCATCCTTATCCAGCCAGCCTGACATGTTTTGATGGAACACGTTATATAATAGTTACCCTCCCTGAAACTAACAGTTTGCCCACGAAAATCCACCATTTTGATGGTATTTACCAGGATTTCGAGAAGGGGATTTCCATGGGCTATGTTTGTTAGTTTCAGGGAGGGTTTTTTGACATTCTTGATTTTTAACATATCCTCTTTTGGGAAGCTGTTTTTTTACCTGTTTGATCTTTCCATGACTTGAAAATGACTTTGGAAGCCATCAACGCTGTTCAACGCAGAAAGCTCCACTGATGGCCGTGGTGACCAGTGGGACACTGGCAACAGTTCCAACCTTGGCTTTTGAATTCACCTGAGTGATGTAATTTGGAGAGAAAAAAACTTGATGAAATGCATGTAATGATTTAGAGAACTTGGCTTAAGCTCCTGTTTGTGTACGATTTTCGCTGAGCCCCGTGTTCTGGACAAGAATCCAACAAAACAGAACGACAGCCTTTCGCAGATCTGATATTCCGATACCGAGTTTTTGGTGGCTTGGGGCTTTGCAGATATCATCATCTCCATGTGGGTCAAAACAGACTTTGTCCAGGACCCGAGAGAAGGGAGGGCCTTGTGACGGGCCCATGGTGACAGTGCAAAAGGAAACAGATTTATATACATAGTTCTGCAGCTTAAGGCTACACTACTGACAAACGAAAACGAGCAACATAGATGTAGGAAAAAGATGAAAATATAAGAAGGTAGAGTCAGAGGGATCTACCAAAACCCACATGATCCATGGGGCTGGTATATTTACCTACATCTATCATAAAAATCAGCCATTCATGTAGGTAAATATACAATCGTCCCATGGATCCTATGGATAAGGGCACGATGATTCTTTTAAGGATCCGGCAGAGATTGTTCAATTTGCAAAGTTGACATATTTCCAGGCTTCTCTTCCCTGACTTGGTTGTCCAAATGTACGCATCCATTGGAGTAGTGTTGGGCAAGCTGCTCATCCCAGTTTCGATTGGCACATGAATGACACGCCCATTTGTTCTGATGTCTAGCAGATAGCATAAGATAATAGCGTCAAGACTTTGAATAAGTGGAGTAGACTGTCAACTCATCGCTTTTGTTTGCCCTGTTGAAGGACAATGCGAGAACTGTGCAGTTCTTCTACCTTGTCGATATATGTAGCTGGCATTGGTCCCAGGATAACGATCTCACAAGTCATGAAGATGGATAGACTGTACTCCAATTGCCTGAAATCAGCTTGCTGAATCAGATTCGTTACAAGTCTTGTGACCCATGTTTTGAAACTTCCAGGGATATGGAGCAGATTTTTTCCTTCAATGATAACATTTTTCCATGAATGTCGTCACAGAACCTAGGCTACCATAGATGGCTGCCAGCGATTTTTTTGGGAAATCCAGTGAATCCATGGTCAAACCTGAGCAAGCATGAATTGGTGAAGTGCATCTTGAAAATGGAATATTTGTAGGAAACATATTGTTGTAAAATAATATACAACTATATCCAACTGTCATGTTCCTTTTGTTTTCAATTTCCGAAGATTGAGATTTTCTTGGATAAGATCTAAAGAATCCCCACTGCTTTTAAGGATTCATGAGATCTTTGCATCTCTCGGCAAATCTAAGGTGGCCTTTTTTGTTCCAACTGGCCGAACAGGGCAACGTCCTGGTGATGGTGGCATGGCGCATGAGAAGGGTGACAGTGGTGGAGCTGTTATCTTGTGGTGCTGATGATGGTGGTTCTGATGATTGTGATCTGGAAGAAGGTGGAGGATCCTGTATTTCTCATGGTTTTGATTTATCACAGCTGACATAATATGACGGACTAAAGGTATCCACGGAGAGCAGGGGTGGATAGTCCTTCCGTCTCAGACAACTTTATCCAGCTTCCCAGTTTTCTCATGGAACCTTTATTCAATTACAAGGTCAATATGATCCAACCTGGGAAAGCGGAATATGTTCCAATTAATATCTAGTCTCCACCTTATTTTTTTGTTTGTCCTTTTTTTCCGAACATGCTTGACACTTTGGCACTTTGTTTGGGTTGGTGTTGCATGGCCATTTGCACATGTCCCTCGCTATGAAGGATTCACTCCAAAGGTCCACCCCATCTGCCAAACATGGCCTGAGGTTCATTACCTTTCCAGCGAGTTGGTAGTGATGATACTGTTAGTGGTGGTTGGCTTCTATGCCATCCCTGGCGGTAGCAAGCCACAGCCTTAGTTTTTCAGTCTTAGGTGATTGCAAGCAACAGCCGAAAGGAAAGGGAGCTATCCTCCCATAAACTAACATGGCAATGGAATATCACCATGTTTTTTAATTTGTCATAGGAGATCCATCTTCAAAGGCTTGTTTTTGCCCATTGTTTTATGTTAGTTTTCATGGGGGTGTAATACACACATAATGTAAACATATCCATTTATACTGTACATACATAATATAATATATATTTATAATGCACATATAAACCATCGCAGGGAGAAACAAAAATCAGGAGCCACAAAAAAAACTCAACAGCCAGAAAACCTCACTTGATCCGTGGAGGTTCAGGGGCTCCTTCATGAAGATCCTGCTCCATTTTGTGGGCCAGGTAGGATGGTAGGGGCCAGGATATTGTGCCGCCTACGGGTCGATGGATCAACCTTCAAACTCCTGAAAAAATGGGGGGAATGGGAAACTCATCCCACCTTTAAAAAAGGGTGAAATCCTTACAATGGGATATATAAATATATAAACCCTTACACTAATGGGTTGATTTTCCCATCCCCTATGGAAATGGTGGGAGTTTAGACCTAGCCAACGGCCTTACGAGGTGGATACGAAAAAGTTGTCTCAAGTTCTATGGCACTTCTGAAAGATGTTTGAAAGGTGATTGAAGTTTTTTCAGGATGAAAACAGTTCTGTTTCCACATTGGGGATCTCTTAATGTGACACATGAGTCACATATTTTTCTAATAGATGGCATAATATCAACATTCAATATCGGCATACATAGTATAGTTATCCTAAATGGAATATGTACCTACATCATCCTACATTTCCCTTGTTCATGCGGCCATTTTTGCACCGAAATCATGTAGGTCACTAATCCATGGATCCTATGGGTATGTCCTTGTCGACAGACCTTTTTGACCCAGAAACTTCTGATTCAATCGCATCTATGGGACGATCGTATGTTTACCTACATTTGATCCCATAAAAACCCACCATTCATGTAGGTAAATATACATCCTCAACCCATGGATCCTACATGTATGGGTTATAAAACTTTTTGGTGTTTTTTTCGTGGTTGTTCTTTAATCCTACCAATCCATTCTGAAGCAAAAAGACCATATCATCACTTTAAAAGCCATCCATCCATCTATTTATCTATCCATGCTATCCATTTTTCCATATCTATATCTATCTATCCACCAAACAGGTCAGTTCACCATGAACTTGCCACCTTCACTTCCCCCACTGTGCCAGGTTGCTTTAGCAGCGACTCTTAGTCCCTTTTTGGCCATTAGCCTCAGCAATTGCTATGGGATTCCAATGGGGTGATTGTATATTCATGTACATTTACCATAAAAATCAACTAATTAGATGTAGGTCAGTCAATATACCATACATGGATACTATAGGGGGAATGGCAGATTTTTATGGGAAATGTATATAGGTAAATATACCTTTCGTCCCATGGATAAGGCTGGTGCCAACTTGCTGTTCTTCGACAACTCCTTGACCTTCCGCTATCTTAACAGATTGCCCCTTGTCTGGGAAAAAAAATGGCGTTTTTCATGCTGAACCCATAGGATCCATGTATGGTACTTTCACCTCAATGTGGCATATTTTTATGGTAAACTGAAGGTAAATAGTACAGACATGGATCCTACCGGGGGAATGTTGCGGTTCAACTTTGGAGGGTTTGTTCCGCCAGGTACTATCCCATCCGATATCTACATGTGGCGTGCCTTTTCCGCAGTTTCCCCATCGATGCAGCCCACCGAAAAAGGTCCCCATGCACGAGCCAAGGTGGTTTATCACGAGGATGCCACAGACAGTGCCCCGAACGCGACAAAAACTGGTGAACTTTGGATGACATGAAGTTGGTTTGCCTTTGTTCATAAATATGATTCTGGTAGCATGTCAATTTATCTAGTTTTTTTTCAAACATTTTGTTACATTGTGTTTTCTCCAAATGGGCGGCCTCAACTTGCACCCCTCTGGAGCCTTGCTTTCTGAGATTTTTTGCTGTCTGAAATGCCGGATCTGCCTTTGCCGGTCGTTGATGGAGAAAAAATTCCCTTGGCACCTCCACTGGCCCCTCAGATTTCAGGCATTAAATGGTGTTAAGACCTGCTTCTATCAAAAAATCCATGTGTTTCTGATCCGATTGTCACTTGTCACTTTGCTCCAGTGGATTTGTTTCAGTTTGTTTGGTTGAAAGACGATCCATTACAGATTCCAATGGCTTGAATTATCAGTCATACTGGTCGTAATGGAGTGAGAATTCGCTGACAAGAGAGATGGAACCACAACACTTCAGGAGGTGCAATACACCTCTGGGTGCTGGTTTCAAGCATTATTTTTCACCCCGATCCTTGGGGTTTCCCATGATCCAATTTGACACTCGCATATATTTCAGATGGGTTGGTTCAACCACCCACTATAGACCTGCTTTATTAGAAGTTCCTTTTTGTAATTTATGATTTAATTTGCATGCAATCACAAAAAGACTTTCTTGAGACGGAAACGTTTCCGTGACCCGTCCAGTTCGATTCGGAGAATCATTTTCTGCGAGGGTTTTTTGGCAGCTCCAACAGTTGGATGCTCAATTTCAACCCCAAAGTCGTCCCAAATTGAAATTTTCTCGGTGGTTGATGATGATGATGATGATGATGATGATGATGATGATGATGATGATGGTAGGAATTTCCGACCAAAGAATTTTCTCATGATGCATTGCATTGGAAATCCTATCATCTTCTCCACCCGAAACTTTGGAGAAAATCCATTGGAAAAAACAAAAATTGATCAAAATCACGGGGATTCCAACAAAAATCATTGGATAATTTTTCCAAAACTCCCTTGAGATTTCGTGGACTTCGTCCGTCTTTCTTCGTTTCTTCCCGGAGATTCGGAGAGTTGACAATGAAATCCACAGGTACATTGGGCTAAACTGGTGTTGGATCCGGTGAATGCTTGTGCCCTCACATGCCTTGTGACCCAGATATTATTAGTTGGGAAGCTCAGGCGGAATAAATGTGGAGCTGATTTTAAAGGCTTCAAAACGTGTTTTTGGCACTTTGGAACTACAGATTTTGGACCACCGACTTGAGGAGAAAAAAAATGATACTGTTCCTTGGTGTTGAACAGTTTGAAGCGGATGAAGAAAATGGCAAGTAAGATGGATTTACAAAATGAATGACATATTCTGATTATGAAGAATATCTTTGTTAATATTTTCAGCAAGACTGATCACTGCAGAATCTGTGACGTGAGATGCAAACACCCGGGTAAACTATACATGAGTGCCACACCTCACCTTCCTGGTGCCCCCCATGGTATGGTCCCCCGATAAACGCAACTAGGATAGTACGAGTGGTACTAGTGTAGTTGCAGTTGTAGTGGTAGTACCAGTCTGGCAGCTACGACTACTACAGCCGCTACGACTACTACTGCTGCTACAACTGCTGCTACAACAACTACAACAACAACAACAACAACTACTACTACTACTACTACTACTACTACTACTACTACTA
>DF239027.1:347370-430969 GCA_000507305.1 Breviolum minutum Mf 1.05b.01
CGACTACGACTACAACTACTACTACTACTACTACTCCTACTCCTACTCCTACTCCTACTACTCCTACTACTCCTACTACTCCTCCTCCTCCTTCTCCTCCTGCTGCTGCTGCGACCATATTTTGATGGTGAATATTCATATATTGTAGTATATTGAGTATGTGACACAGAATGTGTATATTATATTTATATTTACATATTTATGAACCTTTTTTAATATACATTTACAGTAGGTAAATCCACCATCTGCTTGGAAACAAGTTTCCCTCCCCTCCCCGAAGTTGGTGGTGGTGTTTTTTACGGCGAGCTTGAGGTGTATTTGGTGGTCCCTTGGAAGCGACGGACATGTGTTCAGCAATCAGCAGAGGACTTCAAAGAGAAGACAGGAGGTGCTTTGGAGGCACGGGAAACGGACATCCGTTGGGTTTCCAAACGTGGCAATGATCTCATCCAATTTGGTGATGAGATTTTTGGCGGGAAAAGTTGTGGGTTGAAAAGAGTCACACTTTCCTTCAAAACAGAGGGTAAGCAGAGTTTGATCAATGTCAAAAGCCTGGAGGGGAGTAAAAGATGAAGCTGTGAATGCAAAACAATCGCATATTCTAGTTTTATGGTACTATGGTACTATGGTACGCATAGAACTACATACATTTTCTTATAGTTCTATGGTAGTTGCTGTAAATTGGGCAGAGTATCACTCGTTCCTTTGATTGACTTGGTTTCACGTCTTCCAGGTTCATACCGCAACCACCAAGACGCTGACCCCTCAAGGAGAAAAAGGAGATTCGCTCGCGTTCCTTGGCAACCGTTGGATCAATGTACCAGGAAACATCCCGGAAATGGAAGTTGATGACCCTTTAAAAATACCTCACCTCACAGATGTGAATATAAAAATGTAGTGATTAAATGTGATTGACATTTGATTGTCGAATTGTTTTTTTGAGGGAGGACTTTGTTTTTTTCTTGGGGGGGGATTTATTATAGATGTAAATGGTTCTCATGTCATTCTTTTGGTGGGGGGATATCAGAGTTCCTTCAATTCGAGCGAGTGGAATGTCCATCCGATTTATAAAGTTTAAGTACCCGCAA
The DNA here is from genome assembly GCA_000507305.1 of Breviolum minutum Mf 1.05b.01. Classification (NCBI taxonomy): domain Eukaryota; class Dinophyceae; order Suessiales; family Symbiodiniaceae; genus Breviolum; species Breviolum minutum. Next base: position 348,459 of record DF239027.1, read on the forward strand.
ACGGATGACTTGTCGTTCGTAAGTACATAGATATGATATACATGTTATCCAACATGGTGATAAGGAGGACCCTTAGGCGATATTGGATGTGTACCCCCAGTTAAATGCACAAATCTTGTTCAAGGATAATCCAACCGTTCAGGTTTTTTCGTGGTTTTGGATCATCCATTTCTGGATGACCTCCACATGTTGAAACCTTCAAAGCTAACAAAAAGTGACCGCAGGGGATGGAGTGTAGCTCTTCACAACTGAATTTTCAGCGACATTTTACAGGGAAAAAATTGTGAAAAATCTCAGGGATATAAGTTGAAGGTGTCCAGGTTGGTGAGTCTTCCCAGATGTTTTCCCTGCTTCGGAGTGTCAACGTTTTTGTTGGCTCAGATCGAAGTACTAGTGACTAGTGAAACTGTATGGCTATCATGTGTGGATACAATTTTTTAGGAAGTGCCCACTTACAATATCGACATGAAATTAGGGTGATTTGCAGGGTTTACTGAGTTTGTACATCCTTATAACTGCAGGTAGTAATAGTTTACATGGCCATGATTTAAGTTACTTATTCTAATCTTTGATTTGCACCCTCCAAATCCAAAATACTTGATAAGCATATTTCAAGGACCACTCTCGAAGGTGGGATCTCCCAAATAAAACCCCATAGTTTCGCTTCGAACAAAAACACTTTGCGTACAAACAGATTTACTTGAAATGAAAATGTGGGAAGGCGGAAGTAGATGTGAAGTAGATGGGTCCCACTTTGAGGGTTGGTTGTTTGCAAGTTTCCCAAAAATCCGACCCCTCAGCAATATCAATCTAGGTGGTTTCAAATATGTGTTATTTGTTACCCCATCCTTGGGGTTTCATTCGCTCCGATTTGACGTTCGCATATTTTTCAATCGGGTTGGTGAAAAACCACCAACTAGTTATCCTCAAATCCTTCCTCACCTTTTTTTTTCAAATTGGAGGACAAAGATTCGCTCAAGCCTTCTCGGTTTGAGGCGGGGTTTTGGGGGAAAATATCTGTTTTTTTGGAAGGAGGAGGAAAAAAGGCCAAGAAGCCAATGATTTGATATCAACGTCAACATCAGCTTGTTGTAAGGTCAACTGGTTGGGTTTTGCCCCCTTCAGGGAAGGATATTAGGGCCGGATTTGGAGAGTTCCCTATAGAATGTCCGGAACTTTCATGGTTATTTTGTTGCTGTTCAAGTTGTTACCCTCAATGCAATGGAAGTCACTCGTTGGTTGTTTGGCATGCATATGTTGTTTGTGGTTGAAGGTCCGTGGGCACCAAACATGCACCTATCAAAACCAGATATGGCCAATGTTGCGGTTCTTTTTGGCATTCTAATTTTTAGCCAGAGCCATTGGAAGGCTTTTATTCTACAATATTTTTTCCGTGCGGACATATATGGAACATGCGTTCCAATGCAGCCCGTTGCAATTGAGTTTTTCCCGGGGGTAAACATGGATCAACGTTGGTTTCAACAGCTGGAATCGAAAAGTCCAGGAGGTTTAGGCGATTTTTCCATTCAATTCTGCTGATCTTTAGGTTTCATGTTTAAGTAGTTGGAAGAGGAATGCTTCTCTACTCCTCAAGTGCCCATCAAATACAACCCTGCTTTTTGTAGTTGTATATCAAAAGGTTATCGATTCTTTCGCAGAAAAGGCACGGAAAGAATGTTTATAATAAAGCTACAGCAACATCAGTACTTGTAGGTGACTAACAGCATGTGAAATAGTAGGAACGTAGACACCTTAGGTCCAAATATAATCCTATAAGGTCCATCAAGATCCTACATGCATGTATGGCAAGCCACAAAAACTAGGTGGTGCTTTCAAATATTTTTTATATTCACCCCTATTTGGGGAAATGATCCAATTTGACGAGCATATTTTTAGAATGGGTTGGTTCAACCACCAACCGGAATTGCATGTCCACCATTTCCGCAACCTGACGCAATTCGTGTCGTGTGCCTGACGACCATCAAGGACCAGTGTATTCCATGAAGTGAGACACAACAACGAGGAGAAAACCGTGGACAGGTTGTAGAGAAAGGAGAAAAACACAGCAAGAAATCTGCCAGGTATATGAAAGTATATGCATGTTTCAATCAATACTCATACCATCCATGGGACTGGAATATGTCCCTAGATTTGGTTGATTTTTATGGGATATATGCAGGTAAATGTACCGTTCGTCACATGGGTCCGTCATGGGATATTTGTTTATATTTTTCCATATTTATCACGTTGCAGTGTCAAAATCTGACATCTGGGGAGTCATGAGGCGGCTGGGGAGTCATGTTGGGGCAGTTGGGCCCATAAACTCGTGTGTTGATTCTCTTTTATGTTCGACTTTTGGGCCCAAAAGTCGTAAAAAACATGTCATGAAATAGATGATTTGCAAGGAAATTACGGTTTGGAATAGAAGCTATGATGAAGTATTTCGCTATAGAGAAGAGTACTTTGCAAGCCTTCAAAGATGCAAGTCTCGGACCTGTTTAGGCCGTTGAATGTCGTTGATGGTCCAAACATGTCCAAATTAAGCATGTTTGAGGTAGGTTTCGGGTAGGTTGCTTCCTGGACGGGGTTCCAGCCCAACTCTACAGGATAGCTTTGTTGATGTGCTCAATGCTGTGGGAGACACCTTTGAGGTCAGAGCGCAACATGAAAAAACGGGGGGAGCAAATGATGACCTGTACCGATGTTTAAAACACACCAGGATGCTTAGTTTTGATTGTTACAAAAATCATTATCCTCAATGATGTTGGTTTGTTTTAGTGGCTTTTAAACATTACTGGAATGGACTTTGAAAATTATCTAATGATTAATTTGCAAAAGAGATTGCCCCCAAAATGCGGCTTGACCTATTTGTTGGATCTAATCACCCTGGACGATTTGTTCAGTCAAGTGCTAACAACTCTCCCTAAGCCTCCACTATTCGACTTAGACTAACTTTGTTGGTGTCGAACTTTGCAGTGAAATTTAACGAGATTTATCATGAAACTCCCTAAAATCCTTTAAATTCTTTGCATGCATATGTCCTTCCTTTGCAAGAATCATAGCACTGGAAAATGGCTCCCAAAAAGACTAGTTCCATCTACTTAGAGCTTTGGAATAGGGTCAACCTTCAAATTCCATGATCATAGGAGGAAAGGATCTCGAACAGTTTTTCCTTCCAATTGATTCGTGGCGTGACAAGGCACTACTGCTTGCTAGTCAGGCAGATAGTCCGTGAAAGGCTCAGACATCTTGCAGGGATAGGGTTGTACCACTGAATGTATGCTACAGCCAACAGGGGGTTCAACGGTCGAAGGTTCAAAAGCTTGTAAGATTCGAAGCACAAAAGATATTTCAAGCAATTGCCTTTAGAAAAGGCCTCCAAAGTAGCCATCTTCAAAATCTTCTGGGCATGTTGGCTTTTGACTAGAAACATCTTATCAATGTTCCTATATTTATACAATTTTTCCTAGTTTCACTGGGAAAACAATTGACCTTTGTATGCCGAATAGCAGCAACCCCAGAAAAACGGCTGTGACAACATGACCCTCAAAAAATCAAACTTGGGAACCCAACTGATCTCTTTTTTGGGGGTTGACCTTTCATTTTATGGGTCAAATCTTCCAAAATATGGGTCAATTGGGTTCTAGGTGTATATATATATATATATGTGTATGTGTGTGTGTGCATCCTAATATATCATTGTTTTGGCGGTGGACACACTGCAGTGTGTTTTCTAGTAAATGTGAGAGTGGGCTTTTTGAGTATTTAACGTCCAATCTACAAGAGATTGAATGTAAACGGTGTAATTTCCCAACCACTTTTGGAGGAGTACTCTAGATAGTCGGTTTTTTCAAGATGGAAACCAGCAGAAAAACCTTGTGGGAATAAAAAAACTAATGTCCCAGCCAACGGGGAGGATTTTATCCGTTTTTGACAGCTGAGGCGAGTGCGTTGTGCTGTACTTGGTGTTGCAATACATCCTTTAGCCAAGGTCTCCCGCCAGGGATGAAGCGATGGATGAAACCAGTGCTGAAGCGATGATTTCTGGAAAAGCGGGCCATTTTTTTGTTTTTGATAAGTTTCAAGCACCAAAATTCAGGTCACCAAACTGACTGATTTTGTACAAACATTGATAACTATCATATAATCAATATGGATTTTTTATATGCAGATTAAAAGTGTATTTGCCCCGCGAATTTTGTGGAATGTAAAGTTACCTGGGTAAAGATTTTGAGTAGGACCTTCGGACTAGACCTGTGTACTAGCAATGGTTTTTCCAACATTCCACCGTTTTTGGAAGAATGTCTTGGCTTTTAACTTAGATTCATTGATCATTGATCCTCTTTTGATTTGAACATACTGTTAATGAAAGAAATCCTGCACCACCTGGGATGAAACGAACCTTGCAACAAATAATGGTATAATCTACCAACCTCAACTGGTGAAAAATCCGCCGGATTTCTGGTTGCCATCAACAGTATTTGAACACACACCCCTGAAGTTTAACATGGAACCTGAAAATCAGCCATTGGAGAAGGAGATAAAACTTTTGGAAACCATTAAATTTTCAGGTTCCAGCCATTAAACTTCGGGGGTGTATTGGATGGATTGATCCAACAGCCAATGAAAAAACTGACACAGTTTTCAGGCGAGTCCAACGAAGCTTCTGCAGTTGTTGCCCTTAATCCTACCACAACTTCTCTTGGCCTGGGACTCTCAGCTACGAGTTCACGGCGTTTAACACCAATCGGGATGTGCCGTTGGAAGTCGGCCAGGAAGTTAGGTGACTTAATCATTGGGTTTTTCCATTTTGAAAAGGCGTCCTCAGGTAGTAAAAGGAACATCCACCCCAACAATTTCTATAAATGTATGTTTTTCAAGGTTGAATTTATTTAGCCATCACTGACTTGATAGATAGAGGGTATTTTTAAGTTCTTGGATCCGGGATAGTCGTCGTTCGAATTTGTTTCTGGACTATGACTTGACCTTCAAAGCCTTTGAGCTCAAGCTGTTTTTTTCTGGGGAGTTCAAAAAAAACACAACACCCGTCACGTCACGATGAGCATGATGAGTGGAGAGTCTTCCATGGGAATGTCCTCCAGCGCTTCCATGGAGGGCATTGGCGGCGACATTGGCGGCTTTACCGGAGATCGTGGCTGTGGGGAAAGATGTGGAGCTGGCGACTTGGCCGGCGCCGCCGGCGCCGATGGATTCAATGTCCCTTCACCCTATCATGATCCGAAGCCTCAACAATGGCCAGTTGAACTCGGATCCCTTCAATCTGAGGGCCGAGGAGATGGCCATGCAGGACTGTGTGATTTAGTTTCTATGGCATTCTATGGCTATTTGGGTGAATTATACACCGACATCACAGAGGGTTTAACAGGTTTTTTGTTCAGGGTTTTTCCTGGTTGGTGAGTTCTTGTGATGGGCCCAGATCTCTCAGATCTATAACTGCAAAACTATTCTCAGTACGTTACCAGGGATCATGAGCTACCACTCTGATGCCTTGAAACCAGGGAGATTGAGATCCTGTGATCCTATTTTATGTCTATTCAGTCGGATGCTGAAGGAAGATGAAAGAGATTACCTTTCTCGATGTTCTTGCTCAACAAGAATAGAGAAAAACATTTGAAAAATGAACAACCTCGAACCTTGGGGGAAAAAAAGAGGCCCCTTGCAGATAGGTAGTGTGGCACTTTAGATCGGTTCCAACCATCTTCTCACCCTTTTTTTTGGGGTGGAGGTGGGGGTAAACACCAGACCATCCCAGGTGCCATGGGTGGGAAAGAAATCCTCCACCAGGACTGTTGTTTAGGCCTGGAGATTCGTCGAACGTGGTCGGAGCAAGAGTTGGTACGTTCCTTTGGGGGCCAGATGCCCCCAGGAACTCCTGATGGAGACCTTGACTGGACCTTCAAGGGAAATTGGTAGCGGCCGGTTGGGCTGGGGGGTTGTTGGTAGAAGGTTGGAAAAATGGAGAGTTGGGCAGTTTTTGGAGGGAGAAATGTGATGGGGTAAGTGGATATGGATGGATTTGGAGCATGTTTATATTTCATTGCCTGATTGTGGGGATAGTAGACATCCCAAAACAGACAGTCATTTTGCACAGAAGTTTGTTTCCAGCATTTGCACCAAGCCCTGTTGGGAGAAAAGATATCCAGGATGGTGTTATATTCAGTACCAGGTTATCTCTTGATACTTTAATTTTCATTGTTTCGATATGATTACTGAACAACGGGACTCTGAACATTCTGAACAAGATCCTAACCTTTATTTTGTTTTGTTTCAAATTTCTGATGGTTGCTGTGTCGCACAAGTGTTGTACACAATGGAGCCCTTGGCAGATCTCACAGTGCATCAAACAACCCCTTGCAAGAGACTTAATAATAATCAATAATAATAGACATCAGCTACTTTAGGATACTTTACTATTCCTTTTTTGTACATGTCGTGTTTGTGAGTCAGTATGCCCAGCAGCTACCATTCTGCACATGCCATCTTTTACGTCTAATATTAAAATAACAATAATGCAATGCATCCCATGCGCACCTGCGTTTGTGTACATGCTTGCTGGTGGCCCCATCTTTGCAGGGCTACTTCCAATGAATATAGTGCAAGGGGATTCCGGAGAATGATTTGTGATATATCAATATGATATTCATGCATGAATGTATGCAGAATTGAAGCAATATCAATGGGCAGGTTCTTCAAAAATGAGGCGTATCGAATTGGCTTTACCTATCATCAGTTACATTCTTCAACTTACGTGGGCCGTTGGGCCATTCCCTCCCCAGCTAAAGTGCCCCTTTTTGGTCCCATCACCTCGGAAGTAGGGGTGATAAATTCGAAACGCATTCTGAATGGTTTTCTGAGGGGGCTGCAGGCGGGGGGGGGGGGCTGGGAAGTTCTATGAATTCAAGGGGCCTTCTTCAACTCCCATGCTTTTTTTGGTTTGCCGTTCTCCGAGGAATGTTCGAAACATGGGATGGAACGCTGACTTGTGTACAGGTTGTCCGCGTGCCACTTGTGAGAGGTGTCGATGATGCTGCATTACAACACACACTTACCCAGACAATCCTTTGCCACTAGCGCCAAGATGTTGGAAGTTTTGTCCTATTTCTATCATCACCCACAATGACACCTTGAGCAATGCATACTTGTTCCACAATGTTGATCCAGTCTCCATCCGTATGAAGCCTTTCATGTGTCACAACATGTTTCACAGGTTGCATCCGATGCATCCTAGATTTACTTTGTCAAGAGTTTGACACCAACCAGGTTCAACAACCATCAACATTTAAGAACCCCCTCCTCTCATTTTCCAAAGACCAAAGCAAAAATCCTTGAAGACAAGCTTTATTAATAGATGGTGTGTGTGTGTGTGTCTTTGCCATGACATGGCAATAAACATGATCATCACAACCTGATAAACCAAGGTAAGGTGGTGAAGTCTCAAACATGGCTTCGATATTCCAGTGCTGCTCCAAGTGAATTCATCATTTTCTGTTGGCTTCCCTTCAGCGTCAATGAGGCGGTGAACCGTTACTTGGTGAAATGGATGCGAAGAGGAGTTGATGTTGGTTTATTGTGGTGTGTCTTATTGTTGTGGTTGACCTCCTGTACTCTTTCCAATCCTTTTTGAATTCTTTTCATATCTTTGTGTGTGGTAGGATGTTCTAGTTGTGCTATTCAGACTCCATAACATAGACATAAACTCTATCTACTTATAGTACGAGTCACTACATATTCGATATAGTTTTCCTTTGTTGCATAATATGTCTTGCAGTTTCGTGCCTTTTTAAACGACTGACTACTCGATCCACTTCTTCCGAGGTCATGTCAACATGCTCATGGAAAACGTGCGCGTGCTGGATCATCGCTTCAGTGTACGACTTCGCTTACCAGCTGAGCCAGGTCCAGGGGGCCCAACCAGCTGAAAGCACCGTTTCCCCCCAAAGAAAATGAAAGATGGCCTTAGGGATAAGATTAATCACATTTAATCACCCTTGATCCCTTAATAAGGTCTAAATTAAGGCCTTATGTCTTTTTGGAGGGGAGTGGCACTGGGAAGGTTCACCCCGATCAAGTTCACGAGTATATTTTTCAAATGAGTTGGTTCAATCACCAGCTAGCAACATATTAGAAGTTCCTTTGGCTCCTTGGGTTCGGGAAGATGATCGGATGATAAGTGAAGATTTTTGAAACCCATTCTTAGAGCCGTTTGCTGTTGGTACCCTGATTCAGGCACCATTTTCCCAGCGCTCTTCGCAAGCAACTACGATTGGAGTAGGAGTCCAAGTTTGTCTGAAAGCGATGTGTCTTCTTTCGTAGATGGTGAATGTGGAGGGGCCGATGATGAAGATGAGAGCTGCGAATGGGATATTACATGGGATTGGGATGAGGTGGAGGAGCAGACGATATGTCAGACAGATGAAGCTACTGTTTCTCCAGAGAACCTTGAGGAAAGCCTCAGGTCTGTGTGTGATATGCACTGCATTGATCGATCGTTCTCTCACGAGTTGCAGTTGTCGTGGGACGATAATGGGTGAGGTTCTATCTCTGAAAGCAAAGAGGAGTTTACAGGAAGGGCAAACGAATTTCCCAGAACTATAGTGCACATTTATATTTGTATATATATTATAATTATACCTGTGGGATTATTTCATTAGTCAAAATCAACGACCTTTTTTTGTTTGAATTGAATTTGTCAATTGATTTCAATATATCTCAGTCAAAAATAGTTCTTGGGGATTCCGCCACTGGTGTTTTCAGCTGCAGATGCTGTGGACCTGTACAGTGTGACAGCCACGAAATGCATTTCCTGTTGGGAGTGCAGTTCAAGTGCATCAGAAAAGTTGTGTCTCGGTGTCCTGTCCTATGCGTTTCAACATCCTGGTGCTTTCTATCGCTGATTTGCCTTTCTGATCTATTGGTATATACATGATATACGGAGAGGTACATTGACAGACAACGACAACAACAACAACAACGACGACGACGACGACAACAACGACAACAACAACGACAACAAGAAGATCAAGTAGAACATGAACATCTTCTAACTGCCCTGCTTAGTTTTCGTAAATATTTTCAACACGCTGTTGATGCTCCACGTGATCCAACCAGGCCCTTCGCTGGAGGACGGTGGAAGATTTTGAGGACGGCCGGGTCATAGCAGGCTCCTCGTTGCTTCTTTCTTAATAGCCAGGTAATGCAAGGTATTACCCAAGAGTGCTGATGTTTTTCCATGTTTTTCCAGGGTAGGAAGTGAAGTGGAAGTGATGCATTTGCCAAATTTTTGCCAACTTGACAAATACTATTTCAGACATGTGCTCTTGACAAAACGACTATAAACAGGAATGATTCCGCATTCCAAATATTTCTGGGCACTTGGTTGAATTACGCGAGTGATCATCCAACTTGATGGTTTATAGTGTTCAGTCATGACCTAAAGGAGCTGTGGATGTGTGTCCCAGATTCTAGGTTGCCTCTCAGAAGATGCAGGATTGCAAAAACAAAAACGTAAAACAGAAACCAAAGTTTGCTCCAAGACAGCAATTTTCATGGCATTTGTTGGTTGATATTTTTTAAAATGATAATGACACTTAGTTATTTAAGGTGACCCTGCATATTTGAAGCCTTAAAACACGGTGGTTTTTTCTTTGTTGTGCCTTCAGGATTGTCCTTTGAGTTGTTTCCTCATCGAAAAAGCCCTTTCCCTCAATGACATCAATTTGGTGTCCATGGTTGGGACTCTTAAACTCGGTTGTTTCGCCGAAACAGCCGGAAAATTTCCGGGCCCCAGGCCCGGGAAAAAACCGGAAATTCTCAAAAAAAATTAAGAAGGGAAATTTGCAATACTACTGTTGATGGTTCAGAAAACCAGTAAACTCACTAGTTGAGGTTGGGAGTTTATCTACCATTATTTACGTTGGGTTTTTGTTGCATCCCAGGTGGTTTTCTCGCCGGATTTCTGAACCATCAACAGTATCTACTCTCCCGGAGTGAATTTGTTGAGTCGCAGATATATGGATGGCTAACCCTGGGGAAGTCAGAAGGTTGTGGTCGTTGAAAGTTATGAATTTTTCACCAATACATGTGAGGCATGCACCATGAAACTTCCCAAGTCTTTTTTCATTATTGACGTTTTTTGCATGCGGCAAAAGTGTGGGAATTGCCATAGGTTTTTCTACGTTAAGGAGGTTCACCCGTTAATATCCATGTCCAAAATATGGGCTCAGGGATCAAAATCTCGACCTCGCCAACTAGCTATGAAAGAATGCTTGTTTCTGCATGCTCCCCCCTTGCAATTTTTTCAAGTTCACTCCCCTGGAAGCAATGTATGTAGATATATAGCTGCTATATTTGCAAAACTACTGCAGATAATAAATTCATGTTGCCAAAAAAATTGCCATCCACAAAATTTCTTGCCTTTGTTTCAAAACGGTTTTCCCCTAAAAGCCTTGAACGGGGCCTTGGCCTCAGGTCTACTGGCAACTCCTTGGCCTCGCGACCGATCGATCGGATAAAGCCTGGCACATGTGCCTTTTCCGGGAGGAAATCGATGGCAAGTCGATGGGGGACCCACAAGTTGGAAGGGACGGCATTTCTAAAGGGTCCCATGTACTATAGGTAGGTACTTGTTGGTAGATGTTGAGATAGCAATTTGGAAAATGGTTTTATCAGAAAGTTGGGGAAATTGGAATGAAAGGATGGAACATAATCAAAAAGTATATTCAAGAAATGATGGTTTGAGAGAGTGTCATCAGGATACTGCAGATGAATGTTTCACTGGCTCAACATTCCGGCTTCACGCCAGCAAAATCATGGAAAGACTCAGGGTCCAGGTCATATTCAAAAATTGCGCTGACACAAGAATATGCCCTCCTTTGAAACAGCAGTGTTTGTAGGAAGCAATTCTGTTTGGTAATGTAGGCATGTAGATATAAACAATAAAACATATGGATTCATTGTATATAATTTCACATGCATGTAAGAGAAAACATATCATATCATAGATTCAATAGATACACGCCAGATATGTATGGTGTAAAGGATAGGTTGTATATGGTTATATTCTATTTGTAGGGCAACACTTCATACACAATCTGTCCAAACATCCGTTCATCCCAGCCATCATGACGGCCATTGGGCCTATGGCACGACCTACCGTTGCCGCCGTGGATCTAACGTATCCTTCGTCTCTCAAACTGCATGGGGAGTTGGCACCAAGCCATGATGGGCAGGTGATGTAAGCATGTTTCATCTCATTTGGGGAAGATGTTTGCAGCTTTTGCTGATTGATCGATCTGATTTTTGAGTTGAAACACCATTCTAGCAAGCATTGAAGGTGTCAGAAAAGCGGTGAGGATCATTCAACAGTCAAGCCCTTGTTTGAAAGAAAGCGATGCCAAAACGAAGGAGCTGGGGGTTGTCATGACATCCTTTCAATATGTTTGTGTAGTGCCTTGAGGCCTTTGGAAGATTAGCACCACGTTCTAATTACTCATCCCTTGACATTTGTGTCAGGATTTGGCGTTTGAAAACCATTGAATTCTTACTAGGATTAACCATCATCTAACAGAGTTTTGCACAGCGCACATGGATCTAACAGTGGTTTCACGCTGCCAAGTCTAAGACACTTGGATGACCTAAGAATAGAAGCCATTCAAAGCCACCAAGATTCTAATTTGAATGATGAATTTTGAAGAGAATGCTGGATTGTAGTGCCTAGACCAATTTGTAATGCAGCCATGTCATGGGATGTTTACACACCCCGAAAATGCTCCGGCAGTGCTTCTCTGAAGGTCAGCCAAATGGCGCAGCCATGCTATATCCAACCAGCAAGTGGCTGGCGCCTTAAGATAATCCGAACGTCTTTAACTTTCTTTCGCAGGAGGAAAGAACAGATACAAAACGACCAGGACATGGCAAAATCAAGATGTTTTTTTTGGAAGGTATGATGTTGGTATGAATCACTTCAAGGACACTCTATCAATTTACAGCATGCATGGGACCATGGGGAAAATGATAAAATGATAAATATGATAACATGGCTTTTCAATCTTGAGGTGCTGGATTCTTGAAACTATCTAGCTACTGTGTGTGTTGAAGGGGAAACTCCTTAGCGAGAAATATGTACATTATATATATATATACATCATTATGTCTATATATATATAATAAAAAAAAGATATGATGTATGCGTATAACTCAATAAATCTTTATACGCATATGTATACATACACATCACAGGAATCTTATATACATATACATGACTTTACTTGTAGATAGGCTCGTCATCCTCCACGACCGGAACTCCAAAAACTTCACTTCCTAAGGTCAGACCCAAAGCAGGAAGCCAGGCCATTTTGAGGAAACCTTGGGGAATCCACCCCATGAGATTTTCCGGGAATTCCCCATGGAAATTTCTGATGTTCCACTTGAAGTTGGGTATACCTAGAACTTTCAGGGTCAACCCTACAAAAGAAGGCCCAAATTCCAATCAAAACAAGGGTCATTTTGGTTCTAGGTGTATACATATGGGGATGTTTGAGGAAAGAACCATTTTTTAATTTGTTCCATGATTCCATGATTTGGAATCGTCCAAAAGAAGTGTTAGCAGTTTGTATAAGTAGATGTTTTGAGGTTTTGGTATATAATTTCGTTGCAGATGTTTCTTGGACAGTTTATTAGAGTTGGTCGGCAACCTGGTGGCAAATCATATTCTGTCTATACATGGTGGATGGTCAGATTCATAGCGGTTTTATACCATTGTGAGATACTATACAGACATATCAAATAGGTGTCATTTTGCAAAAAATACTCTTTTTTTTAACACATTCTTGATTGCCTGTATCTTTTTTGAGAGTTCTATTTAGACTGGCACCTGTGTGTGGTCAAGAAATCAAGCAGGTTTTCAAGCAACTTGGAAGGTGTTACACAGTTACACATGATTGGATCGGGTGAAACATGACAGGACCTCAGCAAACAGCACGACTGATGCGATTTCATTCTATATGTTACTTCCTGCAAGCTTCTCAAAAGTGAATCCTGCGACACCTTTCAGAAGAAAGAAATAGATTCATTGATTCCTTCAATGGTTTTCATAGAAAGTTTCCACGAATTGTTCAAAGCCAATCATCACCAATCCGACCAAAGTGGATGGCTGTAGGTGCATCGACCTTTGCTGTTCTTGGTGACCATGGCAGCATCAAGGCGGCTTGGAATCGTCAGACCATCATCAGGTTGCATTTTTTGTTGTGTGTTTGCCAAATGAAGGAGAGATGTTTGTAGAATTTGTCTTTGATTCTTTTTTGATGGAAAAAGATACTATTGGAATTCATTGAATTGGAAAATTGAGGAGAGAAACTCGATTTGGTGTGATTTTGTAAATGGGCCATATTCAATTTCGGAGTCAGCTTTTTCAAAATCAGCATTTTGGGTACTCCCCCGAAGTTTAACATAGCCCCTGAAAATGATGGTTCAAAGACTACCTTCCTTTTGGGATGGCAAAATTTCAGGGGCTATGTTACACTTCAAGGGAGTATTAGTATCCATTTTAAGTTTTCGCGGCTGTAGATTTATGTTTGCTTCAAAAAGGAACCTTGCTTCACACCCGCGTTGAGGCGAAGATCTTTGCAAGCTCGGATACTTTGCAGAGCACAGGCGCGTCGGTTGTGGGTACAGGCGCAGGTGAATAAGAAGGAAATATATGTTCCTCAAAAAATTCAGGGAGGAAATGCAGGTTGGTTAGAACAAAAGCTTGACAAATATGATCTACTCCCTGGAAGTGTAACATAGCCCCTGAAAAATGATGGTTCGAAGACTACCTTCCTTTTGGGATGGCAAAATTTCAGGGGCTATGTTACCCTTTGGGGGAGTATTTATCCAGATGGTTTTTTTTGTAAAAGAAAGGAAGTTTTTTCCATTCACACAATCATATAGGATTTACCAATTGGGTTGGTTGAATTCCTAGACGTTATCCACTTGAACCTATGCGCCGTCAGTTTGTGATGCTATCTTTATTTGTGTATGTGTTGAGCCACATGAGGATACTTCACAAATTAGATTATTAGATCGAATCATATCAATTTGATTATTAATTCATGACATATTGTACTCAACATCAATAAATACAATACTTAACTTCAATATGTTTTTACATGTAAAGTTTCCTTAATATTGAATGATACTGTTGATGGTTCAGAAATTCCCATCCCCAACCACCGTTTGGATGGTGTTAAAAAAAAACCCTGTAAAACAAAGGGATAAAACTTACCAACCTCACCTCAACTGGTGAGTTTACCGGATTTCTGGTTGCCATCAACGCGTAGCTTCCGCAAGGCTGAGGACGACGCCTTTGTTCCAACTGATTCTCAGGTGGTTCCCCGGTGGCAGATTTGAAACCCCTTGCCGTTTGCCCCGAGGGTTTGAAGTTTCACCACACTTGGCGATTTGTTTGGTTGGGTTTGGTTTCCCCGATTTTTTGACATGGCATCAACCACCAAATTCTGATAACTCATGTTGATCCATTTTGTAGAACCAGCCCTAATATAGGAGAAAAAGAAGTTTCCCAAGATAGCTGGATGTTGTTGGGGCGATCTTGTGATGCTGTTAAAACTGAAGGAATGTGAATGCGTGAGATGAAATGCTTCAGGACTTTGTGAGCTCTCAAAGTACCACTGAGGACTAGCCGACTAGCCATTCTTTTGGCTAAGCCTCATGCCATTCTGATTGTGGTATTGTGGTCAAGGTCAAATTGCCTTTTAACAACGTCAATGAGAAATGACAGATTTTGTTCGCAATACTGGAATCCCGATGCTCCCTCGTTACTGCCTTGTCTATTTGTTTATATATCCTACCACAACCGCAACACCGTTGACACCATCTTTGGAGTTTCCCAGGACATATCCATTGGAGAGCCGGAAGCAAGCCCAGAGATAGTCCCTTGGTGAGAACTTATCAAAGCTGGACGGATTTCGTCCTCAAACTTGGCAATGTTTTTTTCCAGCAACCAGTGAAGTTCCAATTTTGAGTCAGCCCCAGTTTTTCTCAGCAGCTTGGTGACTAAGAGATGGTTGAAAATATGATGATGCTGATTTTTCTTTGACAAGGATATTGTTCTGCAAGTCAGAGAGTGTTTTTGATCATTTTTTCCAAGTTTCAAACTGATGTCCCCAAATCTTGAAGTGATTCCAATGATTCACATTCATGGCTGATGCTGCACCAGGAGCCTGAAGATACGTTGTCCACAACGCAGGACACTTGGATCTCCAGCATCATGAAGAGATGTGGATGTTTCCAAAAATAGGGGTACCCCAAAATGGATGGTTTATAATGGAAACCCCTATTAGAATGGATGATTTGGGGATACCATTATTTTTGGAAACACCCATGTCATTCCCTGATAGCTTTGCTGCCTTCTGCGATGCCAGGACTTTCTGGCAGGTCTTGGTTTGACGCCAAAGCAGCTTTGGAAGGCTCTGACAAGATGTGAAAGATTGTTACTGACCTGACCTAATGTGTTAGTTGATATGGGTTTATTGACCCCTTAGTTACCTGAAGTCCATCCGATAACCAAAAGGATCCAGATGTTTGTGTTGATCCATTAAAGGACAAGTTCAAAACTAGGTGGTGGCAACTCAAATAGTTTATATTTTCACCCCTACCTGGGAAATGATCCAATGGCACGTATTTCAATTTGTCCCCTTACTTCCACACGGAATGTGTGGTAGTAGCGCCGCCTCGGATTGCGCCTCGGAGTAAAGGAAAAAAAAGAATTTGACTAATATTTTTCAAAGGGGTTGAAACCACCAACTAGGTTAATATGTCCTAATTTTTTTTAATGGCCTGGTGCTGCCACTGGTATTACTCCATGAGGAACAACATCCATTGATTTGGATTTAGATGCTGCAAAATCCCATGGATTTTTTGGAGGAAAAACTTGCAAAGAAGGCAAATCTATGCGAATCTTGCAAAAGCGCAGTCGATTCGGTGCAGGTCGAAAAGTTTTGGTCTATCAGTGGAGAGCGCGTGCCTCCCGTCTCTAGGCAGGGGCAAAGCTACCGTTATCCTTTTGGGTCAGATGATGTTGATTTCGCACTGAAAAGACACCAACTTGTACCATTTTTCCAAGCCCTTGTGTTGTGTTGGTGCAGTTAAATCTTGAAATTACATCTAAAAAACACCTCTGTGCTGCAGGTGTCAAATGGTCGCAGACTATCTGCAAACAGACGTTGGTCTGGCTTCGGAGCAATTGGCTAGGACCCAGCAGAGTTTAGACTGGAAATCTCCGAAAGAAGTCCTGTACGACCGAGTCTAAAGTACTTTTGGAGATGTATGGAGATGTGTTTTTTCAAAAAGAATCCTCACCAAAAAGATATATCCGCCTTTTTGTTTCGTTTTGACGTTTCTGAAATCATTTCTACTAGGTACTTGCCCTAACTCGTGCCACCCTACCAAAACTCGTGCCATTCTGCGTGCCCGCAGGGTTTTGTCAGGTTTTGTTGATTTTGTGTTTTTTTTAATGTTGCATGATGTGCTTAAAGTCTGCGTGCCCGCAGTGTTTGGTGAGGGCTGAAAGTGCTGTCATCAATCACTATGCGGGAGACTTTGAAATATATATGTTCAAAGGAAGTTTAGGAGTCAAACGTCCGACAATATGGACAGATGAAAAGCAGAGAAGGGAAAGAGTTAGAAGAAAGCAGATACGGGTGCGCGAAATTTTAAGAAAGTCGTGAAACATCGCGTTTTTACCTTGTGATTGGCGCAGAAAAAAGGGAAAGGTTGCCAGATGCAGAGCCTGGATCTCGTTCCCATCTCGTTCCGATCTCGTTCAGCATCTCGTTCTGATTCCTTCTTCTCTGAAATTTTCCATGCTGTCGTTGGTGTGAGAGTTGGAACGAATTTTCTTTGTGTTTTACACAGTGTGCGAATGGTTTTGTTAAGGTTTGGTGATATCAGTGGATGTGCTGAATGAGCCGTGCACAGTGTGATTTGCTGTTGGTGGCATGAGAGTCGGATTGGGTTTTCTATGGTTTTCTGTGTGTTTTACAACACTGTGGGTTTGGTTTTGTTTAGATTTGGTGATGCCAGTGGATGTGCTGAATGAGCCGTGCACAGTGTGATTTGCTGTTGGTGGCGCAAGTTTTGGCGATGGCGTGAGATTCGGTTTTTCTGCGTGCCCGCAGTAGTGGCGTGAGTTTTGGGTAGATGGCGTGAGTTTAGGCCACCACCAAGTAGGAAACAAAAAAACGTGTCTAAGTTTCTAAAGGATATTGCGAAAGTGTCCTAGTCTCGTCATGTTTCGTGAAAAATCCCTGGAGTTCTTCAGCTCCAGCTCAGCTTCCTCAGGACCATTGCAGACTGTCCTGAAGTGCTGGAGGTTTTCTCCACTGAGACTTTGAAAGAGAAGGTGGTCAGTTGTCCGTTGGTTTCTAGATGGTGGCAACTCAAATATGTCTTAGTTTCACCCTGATCCTTGGGATTTCATGATCCAATTTGACGAGCATATTTTTTCAAATGGGTTGGTTCAACCACCAACCAGGTTTGTTTTGAGTCGTATCAGATTTGTGATAGGGTATGTTGCATCAATTTTTGGCTGAATGAATGACATTACATTTCAATGATGATTGCAACAGATTCAAGTTGCATACAATGTGTGGATGTGCCTTTAAAATACAGGGCTTATCAGCTGATCATGAAGTACTCTGGCGCCAGATATGTTGAAACTGCAAATCTCTTGGGTCCCCCACCACCCCCCCAACGACTGGCCTCGCAGGTCCGTTTTTTGGAGGTGGAAGTGGGGATCGATGTCGATGACTTGCCAGAGATCATTTCAGCTTATCCAAAGGTGTGGAACTATGAGGATGTCGTGGTGGAAACAACCCATCTACAGCGGATGTTGTCAAAATATAGTGTTTGTGGTTTAGCATGAAATTTGGATAGGGAAAACCTATCAGTCTATATATACTTTGATTAGGATTAGATATAAATACGAGGTATGGACCTCACATGACCTCACAACATGCCGATCTTTGAATTGAACCATTTCAAAGAACAACAACAAAAAGATTCTTCTGTCCCATGAACGAATTAGCAGCCTCGTTATTTATATGTTGCTTGTTTTTGTGTTGCTGTACCTTGCTCCCTGATTTTTTTCTCCCCAAACCGGAATAGAACCACCGGCCCCGGGGCGTTTTGGCGAAGCGGGACCCTTCGGCAGGTCTTTTGCAGACCCATCTTGACGACGTTGAGACCAGCACTGGAGCTCGGAGACCAAGGAAAGTAAGGTTTTTTGTCGAGACCTTGAATATAGGACGTGAATATTGTTGATATGATTGTTATATGATCTGGATATGGTATGATATTGAGCACAATATGATGCTATATATAAGATGATTGATGTAAATATGTATATGCAGAGTTATCATACGATATTATATATGATATATTCTCTATGAGTCTATCTCAGTCTTTGTTTCGAATGACACAAAAAACCCGCGATGTCCACAGCTGAAGATCATGGGAATCGTCCATAGACGATCATTTTGAAGAAGACCGTCATGGTCGGTTTTTGTGAAGGGACATACATGGTGGATGACTATGGACTACTTGGATTTTTGATCAAGGGTAAATTTCTGGGGAGTGTATTTCCAACTGTTTCCAGAAGAAATCGAAGCTAATCATTATTACCCTTCACTGCCGGCCGGCCTTTTTTTGTGGGGGTCGGCTTTGGTTCTCATGATGGTACCTTCAACTATCAGCTGATTTCAGCGTGGTGTGACATACAAAAACCTATCATTTGTGCAGACATCGCCAGTCTGAGCGGTTTGAAGTGGATTCGGATGGGAGTGAAGCAAAGCGCTGCTTAGCTCAAATGTAATACAAGCAACCAACAATTCAAAAAGAACACAACTGGATACCATTTATAATATACAAATATCCAACAGTATCCAAACCCTAGTTTAGGGTTTATTTAAATGGTCTCCAGCAGTTCAGTTGAAACCCTTAGAACCCTAAACTAATGGATACCATTATATATCTTGGGAGCTGAGACAATTGTGAGTTCGGAAGACCACAAAATTTCCTCAGCTTCACCGCTTCACGTCGGAGGTTTTGGTTGGACATTGCCAAAGTAGATCCTGAGGATCGGGAACAAAGTTGGATGTTGATTCAAAGAAATTTGTTTCCAGAAAGTCCTTGGTTCCCTACCAAGTTCAGTGATGTCAATTGAAAAAAGACATGTTACACTTTGGTCAACTAGCATAGCCATAATATATAGCAATTCCACCCATGTTTGATGGCATTTTACAAGAAAACCATGGGGCGGTTCTATGGTTTATGTCAGTTTTCGGGTGGGTAGGTTTTTCACCCAATGGCGGGTGGCATCACCTTTGGCGTCAGGATTTCCCAGAACTTCTGAAGACTCATGGGATGCAGATTTGGTCCAGGCATCCGTCAGCTTGATGAGTTGGTATCTCTAATGCTAAACGAACCTATGACGGATCCATGGGACTGGTATATTTACCTACATTTATATAGATTTTATATACTGTAGTTGATTTTTATGATACATGTAGGTATATATACCATACATGGATCCTATGGGAAAGTTTGAAAAAAACATCTGAGATTACTCCGGCATGAAGATGTAGGAGGTGAGTTGTTTCAGCATCCCAAATGATTCATCTTCTTGCAATCAAAAACGTTGGATTGTTTTTGTGTCTTGATTTGGTTTTCATCCGCCGTTTCTTTGGCAATTTTCTGTCCTGAAGAAGAAGGTTTGGGTATTCATGGAGACAGCTAAACTGCATGGACCACACCTGCGTACTTCAAGGTTCTTTCAGTCGTTGCTGCTCTGTTTTCAGTGTATCTCAATTGATTGTTCGAAGGGCATCCCAATGAAATGGGGCGCAGCACAAAAACAAAACCTAGGTCAGGTGGTTTCAAACATGTTTTATTTTCACCCCTATTTGGGGAAGTTTCCCATTTTGACTACTATTTTTCAGATGGGTTGAAACCACCAACCAGAAACTCTAGAAACACACAAAATCTACTTACTGTCAGCCATTAGCACAATTTGCTTTTCATGTTCTGACAGCTCTGACATCTCTCCAAAAAGAATTGCTGGAATCAAAGCTACTCTCCCTGAAACTAGCAGTTCGCAAGTTGAAAAATTGAGTTTCCTTTTTTGGGGGGCGTCGTTTAGGCCTAATTTTCAGGTGCTTTTTTACGGTCAGTTTCAGGGAGGGAAATGGGTCCCATTTCCCAACGGCCTCAACTTCAGAGGCCAAAAAGTTTGAAGCCCAAATTGCGTTTCGCCACAGAGGTGGGCGATTCATGGGGAGTTCCCCGTTTTTTTTGGTGTGGCGATTCAAGGTAAACGAAACAAAAGAGGGTTACTATAGGTAAGGTTCCCACTATATATCCACTGATCAGCAGCAGTTTTTTTGAGGACCAAAGATGAGTTTTATATACAGACTTGTTTTTATACTTCAAAAAGGTGCCATGTGTTCCAATGGAGCCACTTGTTGTTCGATCAAATCGTTGTTTGTTTCAGGGAGTTTTGCAAGCAAATGAAGCGGAGTTTTGAGGTGTCAAAGTGCTTGTATTGAGCTGACAAGACCATCTATGGATGACAACTCATGTTCTGACCCACATCTCACACAGACATAAACAGCGTAAACAGAAGTATACATTGCGAGGATAATATGGGCGAGTTTTTTTCAGTGCCTAAGAATTGGAAGTCGTTGTTTAAAGGCTTGGCCTTCGTCTCAAGCATGCAGCATAAGTATGATCCATACTTCTGGACTCAAAAGAAGATGCTTGAGATGAATTACATCATGTTTCTTTCAGATGCAGATTTTTTACAGCACAGTTTTGATCCTGCTAAATGGAAGCTTCCTATAAGAATCATGCAATGTATCACTACTATCTACTAGTCAATTTTTACTAGCGTGAAACCATTCACCATCACGCCAACAATTGCCATTCTCATTTCCTGCAACCTGAATAGCTTTGGAGCCAGTTCCAGAAATGATGGCCACACTGGACATTTGATATGGATAGCAAAGATGATGCATAATGATGCTTTGCAAACTGTCTTTTCTAAATATGGCTCCTTGGGGGTATACAGGTTAAGATTCAGGGAGTACCGATTCCTTGTGAGCCAGCCATATGGTTGTCGTACCACACAGGTGATGGGTCTCACAGTGCAAAAGGCCAGGGTGATGCAAAATGTGGACAAGTTTTGGTGATTTTTCCTCAGCTGAATGTACCCTCCCTGAAACTAACGTATCCCCTAGAAATGGATGGTTGAAAGACTGTTTCCTTTTAGGATGGCCTATTTTCAGGTTCTATGTTGGTTTCAGGGAGGGTATTTCATTGGATTTGAATATATTTGGATGCGTTAACTTTGGATGCTCGAATCGAGAGAGGATACAAGAAATGGATAGAAACATGTGGCAATTCGCAGGTTTGGTCATGCTCACAGTAGTTGACGATTGATCCATTTTGATGCTCAATCGTCCATCAACTCAACCTATACAGCAGAGGATCAAGGGGAAAAAAGAACATATTATGGAGATGGGCAATTAACACAAAAGATTAGAATATTCAGAATATAGATTAGCAATGAACACAGTTTTCACTGATGACTGGAAATGGGGGACACTGGGATACCTATCACCTGATAGGGACCCCTCAAAGTTTCACCAATCGAAATGATCCAGGAAACCAATAGAATGTCGGAAAAAAAGCAGTGAAGAATGCATATTATGGCCAAAAGCATCCAACAGCTACAAGTTGTGATTTCATATGATTTCTTTATTAGTTATTACTTTGGGGGGGGTGGATCTTCCAACATCTCCTTTCAGAAAAAAATTGGGGCGTCCAAAGTCTCGCTTGGTGTCGTGAAAAACCGTGGTCTCGCTGGTGGCACAGGTCCTGGGAAGCAAAACACCATTCTTTCGACTCTCAATGCTGAAGCACCTGAGACCAACGACGATTTTGAAAATTGGGTCCTGACGACTCCGGAGTGACGATAGGATATAAGGTCCCCGGGGTTTTTGACTGGAAAAGCCATGTGATTGTAAAGGCTATTTATAGGGGCCCAAACAACCCCGCAGACTTTTTGTGGGGAAATGTTCTTCAGGTCATTCGGAAGATTGTTTTATAGAAATTCTGACAATTGCAGGAAAAAAGGGAAAAGAAACCACTCGCAACATTGTCAGAGAGATGCGTTTTTGGTCAAGATCTTCCTTTTGAATCCAACAATAGCCAAGCGGAAAATGCCACCATGTGATACCAGGAAAATGTCCACTTGTTTCCAATGAGATTTGTCGGGGTATTTCCATGTAATTTCCACATCAGCTAGGTTAGATTGTTGGTAACGATCATTCACTTTCTGGTAGACGATCTCCAAATTGTTCTCCTCGAAACTGGCACAAGATGGGCCCCTACCACTTATAGGGGTTTAACCCCTATAAGTAGGGTTATAACCCCAGTTACCGTTACCCATTTATAAGGCCCTTTACAGGGGCCCCATTAACCCATTTATAACTGCTAGGGGGCCCAACTTGCAAGCCCAGGACTGTGGCTCCACGTCATTTCTTTGCCCTGCAGCAACAGAAACCTGGTCAGATGATCTCAGGAATCTTGATTGGACAGGGGTCCGTGCGAAAACCGTGGTGATACTGTTGATGGCTGCAATCCTGCAGTTGAAGTTGGTAGTTTATCCCATTATTTACACTGGTTTAGCACCATCCCAGGTGGTTGTTTGGGATTTCTTCCCTCAACAGTATGTCTAAACCATTTTTGAAAACAAAAATAAGACACGCACCCAAACACACACAGCTGCTTAGTCCAAATTTCAGATGTTGTAATCCAATCCCCCCCACCAGGCCCAACCATATTTCAAAATTTCTCTCTGTGTGTCTTTCATTTGCTGCCACGATTCGGACGCGACGCTTCCGTAGCTGTTTTCCTTTGCGAACCGGCAAACCTTGCAGCCATGGCCGTGCTGGTGCTGAGCTTAGTACATCCATTGGGGAAGATGTCCATGTGTTTAAAAGGGTTTGGGTTGGACATCAATCTGCAGCATTCAAAATATGACTATAACTATATATATAACTATGAACTTCACAAGAAAAACAAAATTGTATGATTGCACATGAGATTCTTACACATACAATATGTATATACACTGTTTCTGTTGCTTTATGTGATGCTTGCCAACTTGCCAAGCGAATTGTGAGGCCAAGATGGCATCCTACTACCCTATGTCCTCTTGGCCATTGACATTCCTTGCATGCCAACACCTTAGATGGTTGTTGTGAAGGGGATTGGTTTACCTTCATCATGTGTCAATGTAAGGCCGATACCTGCCATTGTCATGCAAGCGACCGCCACCATTGTTTTTGGCTTTTAAGAACGACATACTTGATGATATGTTGCCAAATGTGCCGTGTTTCTTGTGTTTTTGTGACTTCTCGAAATAGGATAAGAGAACCAAAGTGCTGTTGCTTTAAGGGCTTTTTGTGATGTGAAAACGCAAGTGTTAGTTACATTGTGAGACTTCGTTTTGGACATGCTCCACGTTCATTGAATTGGTCGGTGGTTGATGGATTGATTCAAGGCTCTGGTGGTTTCAGCAACATTTTGTCACTTGCCATGCAGCAATCAGGGGGGTTGTTGCTTTGCAACAGAATCTGACCTCAGATGTGATGAAGAATTTGAGGAATATCGGAATTTCATTCTTGAATCCTATGAATATCATGGATTTCTTCAAGGAATTTGAGGAATTTCAGGGAATATCAAGTTGAATCACTGTTTGTTGTTGTTTGTTGTTTGTGCCTTTGGGTTAGCTGCAGTTAACTCATTTGTTGCGGAGGTCTAAAGATCTATTCTTGTCATTTCCACGAGACTTTATATGCCATACTGTATGGATTGGTATATAATTTTCCAACCTACATACCCCGTCCTTTTATCAATAAAAAAACGAAATATTTCAAACTTTCAAACATTTCCACAATTTGCTCAACAGGTTTCTCTAAAAATTATCAGATCTTTTGCCACCTTTTCGCAAAGGTATAGTTTTGGGTTGGGTTACGGCTTGAGCATGACCGCCAATGCTGGACTGGCACCATTGGTCGCAAAGCTCGAGAAGAGGACAATCCAAATCCTCGGTTTCAGGATATGTTTTTTGGTGCGAGTTTTTAATCATCTTCAAATGATGGTAAACAGTATAATATGTATATATATATATACGTCTAGTTTTTGGGGGGGGAAAGTTTAAGACATGAAATGCCAACCTTCAGTAGTTTCGATTGAGTGACTAAGAAATTGCTACGAAACGGCCTTGTTTCATATTAAGGATTACGTTTTTTTTTGAGTTTTTTGGATTGTTTTTTGGTATTCATGAACAGACCAGCAAAATTGGGACTTCCCTGCCAACCTTCACCTCTTTGGGTCCCATTTCACGTCATCAAAATTTGCTGCGAATTCACGGGACACGAAAAAGGTAAGACTCCTGCCTATACTACCTTGGGGATCCTTGGGGTTATTTGCCAAGACACATATTTAGTGCCTCGGATTCTCTTTTCGTGGTGGTAAATGTGTGTTTGTATTATAATCTTCCTGTTGACCTTCAGGACGCTGACACCCTTCGCTTGGGCGTGTTGCGGCTTGTATGCTGCCTATGGTGTGTCTTGGCAATCCCATATAGAAACAAATACTTGCCACTGAAACCGGACCACTGAAACCGGAAAAAGCCGACGCATACCTGACTTCTAGGAAAAACAGCCCATACTGCACACCTTTTGTGTGTTTATATACCGAATTTCAAGTCCTTTCAGAGTTACTGAGATGTACATATGGGCCTTGCGCATTGTCATGACAGGTCAGGCTCACGAGTTTCTTGATGCGGCGGCAGGTGACTTCGGGTCAACGGTCGACATGGGGATATGGTCAAGCTTCACTGCCTGCATATGATGTTAGCGATATCCCACTAGAATGATTCTACAAATTTGAGTTATATAGATGATGTCAGCAGGTCATGTTCTCAAACAATCAGCACTGTTAACGGGGTAATTCCGGGCTGTCTGAGAATAAACGGAAAACACAAAAACAAAAAAGCAGGGGGATTGAGAATTGTGATACTCTTCAATCTGATTGGTGATTTTTGTGAATGCGTTAGAACGTGATCGATGTTCGATAGTCACTAAAATCACCAAACCCTTTGCAGGACCAGTGTGTTTTTTTCTTTTGCTTTCCCAGCTTCCAAAAAAGCCCCTTTGCATCCGAAAGCTTCCCCATTCCGGAAAGCTACCAACTTGGGCCGTTCGCCAATGTGTTTTTATTTTGGTGGAAAGTTGCCAGGAAGAAGAGAGTTACAAACCCAGATTTGAGCTTCTGCAGTTGAAGTTCGGAGCTTAGAGCCTTTTTTTTTGCAAATGCCAATGAGCGGTGACGGATCCATGGGACTGGTATGGTATATTTACCTTATGTGAATAGCTGATTTCATATGGTTGTCGGTTTACAGATATACCATACATGTATCCTATGGGGTATGATTTTTATGGTTGTCGGTTTACAGATATACCATACATGTATCCTGCGGGGTATATATGCAATGATATGACATGCTAAACTCCAAATATTGTTGCAGGTCCGATATGATGGACCTTGGTAGCAAGCTGGCCATTGTCATGGGCGTTAGCTTTTCACAGGCAGAAAATCTGGGATGTTTGTGACCAGGATACACGGCAGGAATTTGACGAATGATGCAGGTTTGGAAAGGGTCACTCTTTCAAACATGGCTATTTTCAGGGTGGTATCTAGGTTCAATTTCAAGGGAGTAGTTTGACAGCAAACTGTGACATCATGTCATCTTCCCAAATGTTTTGGTGGAGATATTCGGAGTTGACAAGTTGCAGTTTGCATTGTCTCGGAAGCAGGCGTTGTATGCTTTGCCTTTGGCTGTTGCAACCTCATCTTCTCCTGTCCGTGCTCCGCCTGTATTGAAAGCAGTAGGATGGGCAGGCCAGACCTCGAGTTGTGGTTTTTGGGTACCAGGATTACGATGTAGACTTGAAGATCTTCAAGGACCACAGGAAGAAATGATATTCCAAGCATAACTCTATAGTGGATTCTGATGAATGCTTTGGAGGCCCGAACTTCATGTAATATGTAAGCAAACCATGCTATCATTCCATTTTGATCACAAGGAAATTTCCACTTGATGTTGAACGTTCCAGCTAGAAAATCATAGGTGTTGGCTTAGCTGGCCTTGGGCTACTTATTGAATCAGTGGCTGACGAGCAGAAACTGGCAGCAAAAAGGGACTGGCCACGATGGCCTGTGATGGATGGACTTTTTAGTTTCCTGGCTAAAAAATTCCCTACATCTTTGTGACAGATTGCTATGCCACTATGCCACCTGTTTTTTTTGGATGTATTTTTTGTGCTACTGGTAACATGTTTTTTTTGTAAGAAAACCCTACCTAGGAGTCAGTCCTAATCTGGAAGAAATCTATTGATGGAGATTTACTTCAACCCATCCAGGCGATGGAGCATGAAAATGGTTCTCTAGTGCCTTTTTGTTATCTACCCTAGGTATCCCTAGGTGGGGATGATGATCCAATTTAATTTGACTCATATTTTTGCAGACGGGTTGAAACCACCACCTAGTTATGTTTAGAGAATAATTTTGATTTGATAGTGCTAGTTTCATGCTTTGGCCAGTGACATGACAAGCGCCGGCAGATTCACTGGCACCAAGTTCGAAAATTTGGAAGTTATGTTATGTTTATACTTTATGAAATCGATAACTATAGACTATATTTGCTTTGACACTGTTCTACCTTGACAGACAAATGAGGCTTAAAGACTTGTAGATATACTTTAAGGGAGATTGATATCCCGTTGTTTTGTTGTCATCTTCAAGCATGAATTAATTGATGGTTGTCGACAGTCGACAGGTGTTTCCTGTCAAAACTGCTAGCAAGTATCCCCAGACATTAACATTCGTTGGTGTTTTGGTATTTGACTCGTACTGGAAACATGCAATCATAGTGGCCATGGTTATTTTGGTGGTGTTTCGTAAGGATGAGAGCAGTTGCCTAAACAAGATGTGACAAATGTATATATATTGTATATATTTGATGCATTTCGGTTGTGCTTTCCAAAGAATGCTTTGTTTGTGATGACTCTGATACAAGATCCTCCAAATAAGAAGATGAACATGGTGGGCATCATCATTTTAAACAGCACGTCTTGGATTTGCAGTCACAGTGCCTGTTTCAATGGTTGCCATCTGAGGTTACTGCAGGCAAGACAGTGAAAGAGTCATTTGCATGCCTGGTGCCAGTGGTGATTCCGAAGCTTTTCCTCACAAGACTCGTGTTGAGTCATTTAGGACTTGAATGATAGCAGAATAGATCTTGAAGAAAAGCACTGTATATAAAAATAACAAATATTGGAAGTGTCCAGAAAGGCGGAGAGATTTCTTGGAATTGTGAGCACTTCCCGCAGGCATCCCAACTACTTCGGTGAATTTCTGTTTCATTGTGGCATTTCGTATTTCAGCTGCACTCTTTAGGCCATAAAGAGCTTGCAGAAAAAACACTTGAAGTCACTTCACTAAAACCCTGAAGATTTGAAAGTCCTCGTTCCATTCAGATGTTTGCTGGCGACACGCTTTTTTACAGTCATTGAATTGAAATAATGCCAAGAATATGTGCAAACATTGCCTGTGTTGTGGGATTTGTATGGATTTGTTCTTTCTTTTGTTTTGGATTGTTTTGGTGCGTTTTTTTGTGCGCCGAACAAGTTGATATCGCTTGATTTTTTTCCGAGGTGCATGGGGATCACCGGCACGCCTATTCAAGTGGCAGCCTGTGTCCTACTCTTAGTGGAGAGGGATCTGTGACCTTACCAGAAAGATGGTTTCCTGGTTCATGCAGCAAGAAAATACTAAGAATGACTTGTTGTGTTCATAGGTGGGACAAGAGAGCTCCCGGAAGTGGGGACAGTATGTTTTCAACACCACATCTGAGTGAGATTGCCAGTAGATTTGGAACCATGAAGAAACTGGAAGTATACCATAATTCTCTTTTGAAATCATCATCTAACAAAATGACTTGAGACTTTTACCACAGTATGATACCCACCCTTCAGGAATTTTCGCCAATCGATTGGTCATCCCTGCCTGAATCCCATGAGGTGTTTCCAACCTTCTTCATGGCCTTTACTCTGAAGAATTCAGCAGCCAGGTCAGACAAGGCAAGGAGAAACGGCGTTCTTTGGGAAACGTATATATAATATCCTGGATACGACGATGTGGGTGAGAGCAAGATTTTTTTGTTGAACAGATGTGAGTATGTTGTTTGTTTGCAGGTGGCTTGGGGTCTGCATTCATTTATTGTGGAATCTCAAATCGGTATGTGTTATGTAAGATAATTGTGTCCAAACCACAGGTTAGGTTTTTGTGTACTGTTCATTTTTTTCTACTGGGGCAACGTTCTCTTCCAACACATTCAAGCCACTTAGTGCTTACGCAGATTCGTGTTTACCCTTGAGGTGTGAGGGTCTACTAAACGGCGATGTGCAAGCTACCTAAGCAGAGAGAAAGAACTTCTTTGTATTCAACTCGAACAGGAAGATTGTACTCCTACACCCTTTGGAGTGCGGATTTCTTGTCAATTACTGAAGAGGTCCCGGTTTTTAAGGAGCTACGAATTGCAATGGGATAGGTTTTCCTCGCCTTTGAGCCGTAATCCCCAATGTTTTGAGGAGGCAGATCATCGTTACCGCAACTGCGACGGCTACACTCAGTGGGCACAAACAACACCCCTGCTCATTCCAGGACACTGCAGTGGCAACAAAACGACTGGAGTTTTGTATGGGTGGAATGTTACCGTTGTTGGTATCATGTGATTCTAACTGTTTTTTTGTTTCAACATGAGAGATTTGTTTCAACTTTTCATCGCGGAAAGAAGCAACAACTGAAAGGAGTTCCCGTTGATTGATGTTTCGGTTTGTGTCATAGAACTATTGGAGGCAGGAAGACGATGATGATGATGAAGGTGATGGTGATGATACCTCGTCCTGCTATTCATGCTTTCCCTGTTGGTAGAAATTGTTTTTTTTGTTTTAGCCGTTGTCCCAATTTGGCCATCCCACCCAACCCCTGTCTCTTCTCACATTCACATTTTGCCAAACGCGAGGACTCCTTTGAAAGTCAAAGCAAAGAAAAACCAGGACTCCAACCGTCCCAGTGAAGCCAAAGTGGTAGGAAAGTGACGTCCGATTCGCGAGAGGAAAGGATCCGAAAGTTTGCACGGAGGGCGTGACGCGTGGCATCCCGCAGCGGAATCACGGCATGTGGCGAGTCATGGAGTTGCGTGGTGCTGGTCGTCATTGGCGGAAAGGTGGCTATGGAATGGTTGGAGCAGATGTGCAGCTGACCATGAGCTAATGTGGAAAAAGGAGGGACAGCCATTGAGCGGCCTTCAAAACATTGTGTATGACAGGCATATTGTGGAAGGTTGACTGTTCTACACAACAGCTGGGATGTATAAAAACATAATATATATATATATATAAAACCCTTGTAATGTATGAGATAAACGACCAATTTTAACTGCTTAGCAGGTATTCTTCCACCAAAAGTTAGAACTCACATTTTGTGCTTCTTGAAAGGCACCCTCAATTTGATCCAGCTTGGAATGCTCTGGGAGTCATGAACAGTGGCGTGTTCCTGAGGTTTGGACCTAGATGAGTTGGTGGGCAGTGGTGACGTGCGCCACCTCGGAAGACCTGCGGGTTGCTTCTAAATGGACGGTTTAGGGAGGATACCAGGTGGATAGGACCAGATTTGTTGCAAATTTCTGAGGAAAATGTGTGTTTTTTCCATGAAGCTCCTTGAAGGTGCAAGAAATTGAATATCCTTATTGATTTCATGTTGTTACTAGTTACCCGCTAGCAGAAACAGAAGCATTAACGAAAGAATCACACATGGACAAAGTTGCCTTCACATACAATTCTGCCCCACTCGGGATGTAGCAAAACCAGTAGAAATAGTGGGATCATGCCCAATCCAAGTGAGCAGAGTCAAAGAAAATGGATTGCATGTGTTCTGGAAAGGGTAAGGTTCACAGAATTTGAATATCGTCTAAAGTTTATAGTGTATATATATATATATATAAACAATTATATGTGTGTGTGTAATATTTGATAAACATGGATTAGAACTGGTTCATACTCGTATGCCGAAGAATTTTGTACCCCAAAATATCCATGAAGACGCGTCTAAACAATTGGCAACGACACCAACCGAAAAAAGAAAAGGAAAAAAGGAGAGACAAAAAGATACAAATCCCCTAGTTGCAGGGTCACACAACTATTGAAAGGGTCACTTAACCATCCCAAAACTAGGTGGTGGTTTCAATATTTTTTATGTTTACCCCCTACCTGGGGAAATGATCCAATTTGACGAATATTTTTCAGATGGGTTGAAACCACCAACCAGCAAAAGGTCACGAAGAATTGCCAGGAATCCATCAAGTAACTGACCGTTTCTCGTTCGTTTTCTGAATGGCTTCGGAGGCGGCCTTTTGCAAGACAGTTGGTGCCACCCTGGAAGAGTCAAAGCCTCAAGGGCCCGTTGTTCGGATATGTTTCGGATCATGTTTCGGATGGCGAAGATGAATCAATAGACCTAAAGAAAACGCCCAAAGAAAGAAATTATATACCTACCAATTTGTATAATTTGCTGATTTCTTCGAGAAATCTCTGGATTCTGTTTGACACAAATCACACGTAGCTCAGGGTTCAACACCATGACTCGATGGTCTTTTGCTGAGGTACAAAGAGTGGTTGCAAGAATGGCCATATAGCGAGCAGGCGATAAGATTCGGCCAAGGGATTTGGTGGTGGCAGAAATGTGTTTTTTTTCTGGTTGGTTGGTGTCTTTTTGTGTTTTTTTGTTTTTTTGGGGGGACTGAAATCCCTTTTTGTTGGTTCAAAGAATTCCTAAGAATAAGACAGATTTTCACAAACTTTCGCACATGTTACAAACCTAACCTTTTGGGTTTTTATTGAAAAAACCCATCGATTTGGCAGCATCTTTTCGTTGTTCGTTGGGATAGGCTCGCGCTGTGAGTTGGTTGGAGCCAAAAGAAAGGTGTGAAGCCGAGTTGGGCGAGTCCTTGACCGAAAAAGGGCTGCAATGAAAAGTGTTGGGCCCCGTTTTGTTGTTTTAGGGGATTTGTAAAAAAAATGGAATACTACACAGCTATATGGGAATTACAATAAACCATTATGAATATTATAAGGATCCTTATTAAACAACCAGTACGATGGAAAGCAAGATTTTTTGTTTGTGGCGCACATGTGCCAGGATCGATTAACTCCTTATATTGGAGATGGTCATCCCACCCTTAATGACAGGAATCCTTTCAATAGGCATATAAATCCCTACTATTGGGTTCATGATCATCCCCTATCATATAGAAACAATGGGAGTTTAGGCCCCAGCACACATACGTTAATTTTATGTTTGTTTCTTGAGAGATTTTCTACATCGAAAATATTGAACCATTGAGATCATTCATCAAGATGTGTTATTCAAACAGCTTCAAAATGCAGGTGTGCATTTTTTCCTTACCCCTGCCTGTAAACACGATTCCTTGTCACATTTATTTCAAGTTAATTTTTGGTGTGAGGAAACTATTAGATCCAAAGATCTATGAACATCCGTTTTTGCCGGTGTACCATCCCCGTACCAAGGTCTATTTTTACCATTGTGTTCCTATCAAGAAAAGGGGCCCTCAAGTTTTAAAGGACCTGAGCTGTGACCATTGCCCTGTTTATTTATTCAATTATGATATGTTATAATATTGGGGACTTAGAATACCCAAACTACTGTATATAAGGATCGTATATATTCGATAAGAACCTTGACCAACCAGGATGTTTAGGTGATTTTGCTTAGAATCATTGCTTCACCTTTTACCTTCAACGGACCCAAAAACCTGAAACACACCCGGTTGCGCCCAGTTCGAGTTCGGGTGGTCAACGCCTTAATGAGGGGCTGAGGGTGAAAAAAAATGTTGCAGTTGGGAAGGGTTGAGCAAAGAAAAAGACCTTGGAGGAAGCCCGAAAATTGTTTGTTTGTTTCTCGCAAACTTATAAACACGTTTTGCTTGATGAAAGCGGTGTCATATAAGATCAGATCATTGTCATGTGCTGAACTGTTTTTTTGTGTTGAGAGTGGGGACTGTCATTTCACATCCTACTTGATCCACTAATGCAGATTGCAGACTCACCATTCCTGGAAGAAAAGTCACTCATCTATATGAATCGGCCAAGGCACCTAGTTACGTTGACTCAGATTATATCAGAAAGTTTGAAGTCGCCACAGGTACCCCATACCCTGTGGGGGAGAATAAAACAGGCGCATACAATATATACAAATATCCATATCATATCGCCGTACACTCAAGTATCATCTAGTTGTAGATTTGATTGTTATGTTTGATTATATCAAAAAAATATTTCGTACTATTCTTATATAGTTTCCATTTACCATCAATTTATCTTTGAGATTCTTTGAGACTATACATGTTTACTGCTTATAAAGTTGCAACCAACTTTCAGCACAGTTCTCAGCTTGTGTTACAAAAGACCAAGGTCCACGATCTCAACGAAGAAACTTCCAGAATCGACGCTTCGAAAAGAAGGGTCGCTTCTCCAAGGGTCGTGGTCCACGACGGGATGCACCCAACCAAAGCCGAAATGCAGGAACCAAAGGACGCTTCCAAAAGGCGTGTGAAATCCCGATGTGTGTGGTGGAAACCTTTCAAACTCAACTCCCAGTGAGTGCCCAAGACTCTTTACAGATGGAGATTCCAGTTGTTTTAGGTTTTAGAGAAAATTGGTTGAGCATGTGGGAGTCTTGTTTTGAGACATCCCAGAAGAATATTTCTCCTATGGGTTGAAGTTGGAAACCTTGAACCTGCAAATGATATTCCAAACCGAATTCCAACCAGAATTCTATACATGTCTACACCCCAGACTGGAAAAACATTGCTTCAAAAATAGAAGATTATCAGGGAAAAATTCTCTTCCAAGCTCCCTTTTTTTGTATAAGTTTTTTTGTTGTTTTTTTTGAACCAGCCAACTTCTTGAACGGCTATGTTCATTTGGCGTAGGTCCTAGGTTCAACGTAGTGGCCACCGCCAGGCTGACGATTGGGCGGAGCGCTTCTCGAGAGCGGAACTGTGAGGTTGTGACAGATGACAGCGCAGGTCGTCGTGGCTCTGCAATTGAGATAATATGGCCATCCTAGGTATCGTAAGTGGTTGGTTAGTAACCCCCATTTGTAAGCCATGAAAAGGCCATTTGGAAGGGGAATAACCCCAGTTAGGGGGACTTACTAACCACAGTTGAATAATAATTCGAGAGTGTAAGCTTAAAAGTGCTGGATGGATATCTAGGTGAATATGATGTCTTGATTTAATGAACGAGAGAACACTCTACGCCACTTTTCCAGGTGGTGTAGAGTGTAGACATATGAGATTCATTGTCTATCATCGTCTATTCATGTTTGTTCAAGATGATTCAACATCTTAGAGAAAGGGAAACGGTTTTTGAGGACTTCTGTCATGTGACACTTTTAGACCAGAACCATCTCGGTGCAAATTTGGTGAAGCGCCACAGCAAAAAACGTAATACAAAGCAGAGTTCGATGTGTTGTAACTAAGCTCGGTGGGCACTTTTCAGCACAAAAGGCAGAGTCTGAGAAAAAGGGCAGAGACGCAGATGGGTATGGCCGGGTGCTGCATGTCTTCTGTCACAGCAATGTATGAAGGTTTGTGCTACTCATGGATCTTTGTGCTACAGCTGCTACAGGTTTGTGTTGGCGCTGTTATTGTCGTTGATCTTGGTGTTTGTCTGGTATGTGTTGGTGGTGGCAGCAGTGTGTTTTAACCGCGTTGTTGTCAAGGTACCAGGAGATGCGTCTTCGCTTACTCCATGCATTGTTGCAAAGTGACTTCAACGGAAGGCGCGGCTGATGGCCCGGTTTCCAGTGCGAGAGACTGACCCAGGCTCTTGCATTGATATGCGTGTATACTAATATTTAGAATTTTAGACATAGACATAGATGAGTATAACAATATGTTTATACATAATGAATATATGTATTGAACTATATTGATATTTTGTTGATATTTGTTGATATGTTTTTATACCAATGCATATTGTGTATCTATATATATATATATTAAAATTTATAGATGTTCAGATGATTAATAATATACATATATACATTGATATGAATATATACAGGTTGGGTTGGCAAGTAACCACTTTTATACACTCCAATCAACTAGCTGATTTGAAAAAAGTTGCCATATTATGGAAAGGGTGCCTTTATTCTGCACTTGAGACAGAAACGTCGTTTGTGTGTATGCCTCCTGTCGTTGGTTGTCACGAGGCAATACGACAGTGACTTTTGCGAAAAGGTGCCTGAAGACTCGAATTCGCTTCTCGCTTGATGTAGGTTCTGCCATGGCCACAGGGGAAGAGTTTTGGTTTCAAACCATCGAGGAACCAGATCTAAGAAATTCGGGATGTTTCTGTCGGTACCTCCATCTATCCTTGTATTTGTCTAGTTGTATGAATGTATCTGTTCTCATTTCTTTATTTGTGCCTTTATAGAATGTATTCGTTTCTTATCATCGATTCAAGTTTATCTAGCTAGTGATCTTGCGCTCAGAAAAGTGTTGATGTACATATCAGCAATTTTTATGACACATTTAGTTGCCACGACCATGCGCTTTGCCATTATTCAATGGATTTTTCAGGTTCGTGTAAACGGTGGTAGGATGTGGCAGGATGTAGTAGGTAGTACAGTATATATAATCACCCAATTGGCAGTATATTATAATATACCGCTTATATACCAGGTATATATTGCCTTCTGGGGGGTGTTATATAGTCCCTACCACCTATCACCAGAATAATCCATTGAATTATTCAGCACGAAAAGCGAGTTTAATTATCTAGGTGGTGCTTTCAAACATTGTTTATGTTCACCCCTATTTGGGGAGAGATTCCCAATTTGACGAATATTTTTCAAATGGGTTGGTTCAACCACCAACCAGTTATAATCGCAGGGAGTTTGGAGACAGTTGGCAGGCAATAGCGCGGATTGCAGACCAGTTTGGTTTCTCAGTTTGGGTCCACGGGAGCCTCCAAAAAGGCAACTGGGCCCACAGGTGTCATGTCCCTGTGAGCATCTGATTTTGTAGAGGTATGCGACAAGATGTTTAACATGAAGATTTTTGGATTTGGAAGCCTTGAAGCAATCAATCAAAAACCATCAGGAGACGTCTTTCTCATCAAGTCCGTGTGATTTCGAGGTGTGGGATGATGAAAAGAGACACGATTTGTTCAGTTTGTTTCTTTTTTGTGAAACCAAATTGGTGTAAAATGTTTCAAAATCCAAACGAAACCAGGGAGGTTTTTTCTTTACAAACTGTTGATTCCAGTAGAACAAATCCGGGTAAGCAACTGGGGAGATATAAAGCACTGTAAAGTTTCCGTACGAACTGTTGTTGCACGATTTTTTCGTCGACAGTATGGGAAATGTGTCCTTCACAGAAAAAGCTATCAGGATCCTCACACGTGGCATCAATGATACAAGGACGATTACCTCAACCGACTTCACTGCAAGTTGTTTCCATAATCGAAAATGTTGCCAAAATGAACTGAAAAAAAATTAGGCCATTAAGGGTGTCACTGGACCCTACCTTGCCCTCAAGTTCAAGTTGGTTCATTGTAAAAATCCTCCTTTCATTCACCTTTTTCCGATGTCGGGGGAAATTCTCCACTGGATGCTATGACAAAAAGGTTGTTTGCCCCCGTTTTTGGTGTCACCTAGCGAATCACCTGCTATCACCTGATTCGCTATTGTGTACCCTTCAAATGGTAGATGTGTAGACTTGGATTCCAAGTTCAGGGGGTGCATCCGTGGTCCAGGGCAGTGGCTTCTGTAACAGGGGGTCATGCTGGTCGAACCGCGGCGTGGCACTCTGTGAACAGCTTCATGGTACGTTTGGTGATTTGTCATGGCACATTTACCACAAGCGTCAAACAGCCAGTTTGACTTATGCTAAGGCTTTGAGGAAGCATTTGGCCATCATGCAAGAGAGGATCGACCAATGCTTTCTTCAATGGCATTTGAACCCACCCACCAAAAAAACTCTTCACTAAGAAACTTAAAGTGTCAACTAGTATGGCATTGTTGATCTATGACATCCACATTTTCCAGTTGCATCAAAAATCTGTTGAAATCTTTTTTACGTATGACAAAAAAAGTCTGGATGGTGAGTGGATTGGGAGATTCAGCCATGGAATATGGGACTCAGGAGGTGACTTGGGAGGATAATCCCCAACTTCGAGGTCATTTCATTCATCTTGATCCACTCCTGGTATTCCTGGAGAAAGTGGCAAAAATGTATGGATAGAGCGATAGATTCGGATAAAAATTGTTGATAGATGTGATGTGATATTCCTGAACAGCTCGGTACTTTCAAGTTAATCTTTTCATTTGTACACACAATTTGAATTACTGTATATAGAAACTTGTTCCTTCAGATTATACCCTTTTGTGTGCCCTCTAAAATGTCAGCAACCAACCGAATCTCGAAATGGAAAGGGGCTTTCCCGTTTTTGGTCGCTGACACCATATTGCTCGGGTGCGGCCAGGAGAGATCGGCGTCTAGCAGAACAGGTGTGGTTTGTTGCTCATGATTTGACCTTCAAGAGCCAGGAAATATCCCATGACGGATCCCATGGGACTCGTATGTATACCTTCATAAATGGTTCATCTTTATGGTAAATGTAGGTACAACATACATCAGTCCCATGAATCCTATGGGTATAGGTAGATCTGATACAACATGACGAATTGTTTCAGTCCCAAAAGTGGCAATTTGTTGAGCATCCAGGAGGTTGTGAGTTTCCATTGTCAAGCAGGGGGAGACACAAAAGAAAAGGCATCTTAAAAGCTATGTGAAAACAATGGAGGATTTGTTCGCTGGTTTTTTTTCAGGGTGTTTTTCTTTAACAAGCCGGGGCTTAGGTGAATGAAGTATACTTAGTTTGGGATTCTTGGTGTTTTAGACGGGGTTTTGGCATGAACAAACCCTGTGATACTTTCCTCAGGCAAGGAGATCTTCACTGCCAGAGGAGGCTGCGGATTGTAAAGCTGAAAAACTTGTGGTTTGGGGGTGGCGCAAACGACTCCCAATTCTGGTATTGTGGTTGAGTGGGTGGGTTGTTTCTTAGAAATATATTTTAAAGATGTTATAATCAAATCATAGTCATCATGGTTGGTTTTTTGGCAATGGCGAAGGACGTTTGAAGAGTACTTTCTAGAACCACAAGCGAAAAGACTTCCTGCAAAGATATGTACATATCTGAGAGTTGAGCAAAAGGTCCATGAAAGGGGTTTCCTTTGCGTAAGCCTTTGGGTATGCAATTAACAGTCTCGGCTAAAGTTTTTTTCTGCAATGGCGAACGAATTTTTTTCTGGCTAAAGTTTTGGCGAAAGTTCACGTACACGTGTCTAAATTGCATTGTAGATATTTGTACTTAGTGTTTATTATGTATGTATGTTTCATTTTGTAAAAACTATTGGGGAATTTTTCGCGAAAGTTTGGCGAAAGTTTTGCTAAAGCCTTGGCGAAAGACGACCTTCATTTGAAGGCTAGGTGGCCTAAACTGTGGACTTGTTGTGTCAGAACTGACCGATGAAGGTGAGCAAGGACCAACATCTTAAAGCAGAACGTAAATGTTTAAGTGCAGCTGCCGCAGAATGAAGTGTGACGAGGGATCAGACGCCTGGAACAATTTGAGGATATCACACATCCACGTTTTTCTTAAAAATCTTGGCCAACATGTACCGCGAAAGAAAAACATGGAGTTCGCGGAAGTTCGGCGAAAGAAAAAAAAATTTTGGCGAAGATGACGTTTTCCAGATGAAAGAATTTAGAACAACCCTCTCATATCACATAATCATACATAATCATAATCAAAATGTATATTTGTATGTCACATCCCAATATCCACTGCCACTGAACCTGGGTGGTCCAGTCAGGGGCAAAAACACAGGCCATAATTAAGACGCATAAGGTGACGGTGTTGTTTTTGGATGATTTGTTTTGAGTTTGAGTTCAGTTTCTGTTGCAGTGGGGTTCAAATGATCGTACTTCCAAATTTGCAAAAGAAGGCGTTAGGAACAGGGTTGTGGTTGTGTGTGGCAGGCTTAGGGAAAGTAGTGAGGGATTGCGAAAAAAGCTTCTCTCCGGAAGCCCATTCAAAAACAGAAACATGTTTCAAAATGAGGTACCCTGAAATGGTTTGGTACTACAACGAAGCATTTCAAGAATAGTTTTGAGGATTCAATGTGGTTCCTCATTTTGAGACACACCAAACTTGGGCAGTTGGAAGATCCTCAAACGCGACACAGCTTGGAGGTTGGTAGTGTGGATGAGGAAGCCAGCGTAGTTCGGGCAGATACCAACCAGTCTGCTGCGGGTTCTGAGACATCCAGCAGGCCAGGTCTTTGTGACGAAAGGTTGCCTGATTTATGCAAGGGATTTTGCTACTTTCAGGTGATAGGGATTCGGATAGCCCTTCGAAAGGGAATCCAGTATATTACATGATAGGATTCGATAGTCAGATAGAGGTTGCTTCATGGCTCAAACGATGATACTGACAGTTTATCGTCATCGACATAAATGACTAAGAATGAACCCACTGCTACAATCTCTATTCATAATCCACCGGGGTGAATAATTCAGCTTGGTAATACCGGATTCTGCTTGACATCATTCATGTCACTGTGGGTGGGGTTAACATCACCCCAAAGGTCTTGAAATTGAGTTGGGTTGTCTGTGGACCTTTCCTGGTGATGTTTCATTTCAAAAATACAGAGGGGAATAGGAAGCTTCACCCATGAAACAGTCACAGTTGAGTGGATGTTTGAAAAATAATTACATCTCCCAAGTGGATCCTGTTTCAAGAACGTGAAGCATCTCATACCTCGATCCTGACATACCTTCTCTTGTACCGGTAAGAGCCCTAAAGCCAACGAATGGTGGGAATGGAAGACTGCTTTCCTTCGGCGTATTTGTTCCAAGCGCAAGTTGTTTGTTGGTTCACCTCGGATCATTCCTGATTCAGAAAAAATCTGGTGGGACCTTCAACCAGGTTCAGAACGACCCGATCTCGGTCTTTGTCACTGGAGGCAATCGATGCACCTGTGATTGCTTCGAAAGAAATGATATACAGTTGATCGTGATATGAGTAGGCTCGAATCAAGTCGTACGAATAGTTTTGATAGTATGATTTTGATATATTGATGACGATGATGATCATGATGAGGGTTGGTAAAAGCGTGATCACTTTTATCCAGGCTTTCCAACATTATCTGCGTCTCGCATACTCGCTTCGTGTGGTCAGGAACCCGTCAGAGAAAAGAAACAGTACAGAGCTCAGAGCGGCTTAGGATTCTTTCCCATCGAGTTGGCTGAGATTTATTGGGGGAGAGAGGTTTATATTGAAGCTAGGCTTGGGGATTCTAATATTAGGTGCTTCAAAAATTTGCGAAAACGAAAAAACGCAAAATTTCCTGCTTTAATTGATTGACGTTCAACGGAAGCAACGGGGGTTACCGAAGCTTGAGACGAAGTCATTGATGCGAAAGACATTGAGTCATGTGAGTCGGGAAGTACCGGCAGGATGTCTCATTTTGAAGGAGACATCAGAGTGGATGAGGGGGAGGATAAAGAGTGGAATGTAGTAGTATGATGATGATTATGAGGAGGAGGATGAGGGCACAAGCCCGGCATGATGATGATGGTGACAAAGACGTATCGATGTGAACCGAGTTGAAATGCTTGTAGATGCCGATTGAAAGTCCATTTTCTCTTGCTGCATTTGGCAAGACTAGAGGACACCCTGTCGTGACTCCTGAAGTCAAACAATCTCACGATAGATATCTATAGTCCATGGATATCTATAGATAGTATAGGGTTTTGGGTTCCACAATGCAACATTTTTCTGGGTGGTGGTTTCAAACATTTTTTATTTTCAGCTCTACTTGGGGAAATGATCCCATTTGACAAATACTTTTCAAATGGGTTGGTTCAACCACCATCTAGTTTTGGATATTGAAACCTCCACCTTACCACGTTTCGTGTCTCTGGCAGGGTGGTCTTTTCTCCAGAAGTTTCGACTTCTGACGTTCAAGTGTCGACTTCATCCAGCGCAGCCAGAGAGGCTTAGCTAAAATTGGCATGTCGTGCTAGCTTAAAGACCTGGCTGGTGGTTTCAAATATGTTTTATTTTCACCCTTACCTGGGGAGATGATCGAATTTGACTAATATTTCATTGGAAAAATATTACAGTTGGGTTGAAACCACCAACTAGAGACATATTTGCACCGGAAAACATATAAAATCATGAAAGCAATTTGGGGTGGCAGTGTACTTATGACCTTAAGAACACGGTCTGAGTTTGAAATTGGTCACCTTGCTAAATAATTAGTCAACTGCCACGTGATTTCTGTGTCGCTTCTTTTTTACGTCCTGAGGAAAGGATACCTTCTGGCGGTTTGGGTGGTTCCACTGGTTCCACAACCGACTTCGGAAGGCCTAATTGTTGCTGCATGTTTTTTTCCAGCAGGGTAAGAGTGTTGTGTAGATTGCCCCCTATCAGTATCATTCGTCCACATTCCACATATTATATATAACTATATATCTATATTTTGTTCATAGATATCCGGTATATTATAGTATATAGTATGTTATAGTATAGTCTAGC
The DNA here is from genome assembly GCA_000507305.1 of Breviolum minutum Mf 1.05b.01. Lineage (NCBI taxonomy): Eukaryota > Dinophyceae > Suessiales > Symbiodiniaceae > Breviolum > Breviolum minutum. The sequence continues at coordinate 389,360 of DF239027.1, forward strand.
ATAGTATAGTATAGTATAGTGTAAGATAATATATACACATGTCCATACAGCTATATTTCATAGTTACACATACATCATACCCACAAATTTGCATGTTCATAGATACAGGTATACATTACACGTAATATTGTGTTTAGAGACAGAAGAAGAAAGTTGAAACGATGTGTTAACCTTTCAAGCTCATTCAGGGGGATGCTTACTTGCCGGTAAAAGTGCTACGTAACATGAGCTCAACTGTGCTGTGGTCTACACTTGTTGTTTTCCAAAAAAAGGGGATGGTCATCAACCTAATAGTAGGGGTTGATATACCGTATACACACTATACTGATTCCCTATTAAAGGTGGGATGCTTATCCCCAATAAAAGGAGTTTAGACCCTGGCACACCGGATAATGATATTTAGTCAAAAAAGAAAAAATATTGCAACTCAGGTCACACTATTCAATCATGTGCTCACGGTGACAGCTGGAACTCTTAAAGATGTGATTTTGATGACTTTCGCGTTGATTTTTCAGATAAGTTATGGTTGAATTTACCTGGAAAGGATTTCAGCTGGTTTCTACATTGCACCACCTTCCCTCAACCAGTTTATTTGTTTAATCCAGGTTTAGGCTACTGTCATCAAAGACAAAATCGCATCTTCACCCACAAGAAATCCAAGATTTCAGGTCCGAAAATGTGAAAATGTGATCCTAGGAACACCCATTTTTTTTCCCATGCTCATTGGTTCCGCAATTTCCAAGCAAAATGATACAGAAAGGCTTCCGGGGGACCTGATGTTTCACGACCGCGACTCGAGGCATGGGTCCCAAGACTTTCAAAGAGAGGTCGACAAGGTGATGCCGCCTTCACAACGGAGGTGGTTCCCGATGGGGTCCGATGGGAGCTTCCACAGGTTGGAGAAGTTGAAAAAGGGTTATTTTGGGAAGGAAGTAAGACTCACAGATGTGTGTTTTGTTTCTTGGATAGTAATATATAGGATCAAATGGAAGTATCTGAAGAGTAGTTGTATATTTGTATATATATATATTTAAAAAGTGGTATGATGATATTTTCATGATGACATGCTTCGGGAAGTGGTGAGGTACATGTACCACCATGGTAGGAAACATTAATCATAATATGATGCGTATATACACAAATATCATATAATGATTATATGTATTGCTACTTGTTTTCTCCAAACTAATCTATTCCCTGACATCTATATGTATTGACTTATGGTTGCCACTTCTGATGCCTGAGTTGATTGGCTTTCCACAGATGCTGCCGTTGTTGCTTTCGACAGAGTACCACGGCCAAAGTGGACATTATCGTTGAGGCGAGTCTGGGGGTCTGGGCACCATCAATCCATGAAAAGTCCTGGGAAATCATTGGAGAAATTTCATCAGAGACACATGTTTTTCATCAGAAATCATGTATTGAAAGCGTCAAGCCTTCAAGGCATCATTTTTTGTTTCTTCGTTTCAGGAGTGGAAAGCTGATCCAAGCATGCAACAGTTTGGGAACCAGGACCTGTTTTTCCCACTTTCTTTGTGTGTTTCAAGTGTGTTTTGAAAGAGCATTGCTGCCTTTTGTTGATTAGGAGTTTTGAAGCCCCCACAACAGTTGTCCGTTGGTTTCCATAGGAAAAAAAATCCCAAATAGTGATGAGTTGCTCAGGACTTGAGTTTACTGGATGCTGATGGAACACCTCTTCCAGTAGAACCTGGCTTACCACTGGGGGCTTTGCAAACCAAGCGGTGCTTTGTAGCCAACTCTGCTGTGGCACCCGTTTGGAGGCTTAGAAAGTCGGAGCCAATGTGCTTTTTTTCGGGATGGCTCCTCTACCAGTGTTCAAGGATCAGGTGCTACTGTAGGTTGTTTTTTGATTGATGGTCAAGTCCCAAATCTCTAGTCGTTTTTTTTCATCTCTCCAATTTTTTGTTGGATGCCAGCCATGTCCGAAGATATTTTTGAATCATACTGACTGGGATCCCGTCGTTGGGAGAAAATCTTGGATCCCATCTTGGCAGCCACGAGGTGGTCTTTGCCTTCCAAGATACTGAAGCAGGTGGTACCATTTGGGGGTGTGGTGTGACGGTGAGGTTGGAGCTGTTAAAGTTAAAGACCCAAGGTGAAGATGGTAGTTTTTTTTCTAACTGGGAGATTCAGGGAAGGGAGATGATGGGGGGGTGGTTATTATACCATCATCAAAACCATGAGATTTTTTTTTGCTCCTCAGATGATCTTGTTTTTGTTTAACGAAGATGATAAAGAAATTATACAGTATACAGAAGAGAGGGATGACATGACCCGGAAGTTCCCAGACATTCAAAATGTTTGCTACCAAATTCCTGGTGTTGCTTGCCATGGAAAGGAAGATGGCATGAGTATTAGGCATGACTCAAATCTGGGACTTAATGATTGATTACTGTGCATTTTGTTTTGTGTCAGCAATGTTAGGTCATCTCCACATCTTGGAAGACTTCAATTCTTGCAGTATTATACTGTCCAGTTGTTCCCTTTTTTGTTTGCCCATGTTTTGCTTGTTTTTTGCAGGAGAGGATGGTGCAAACCACTTACACCTCTATGCAATGAAGAAAGGTGATGATTTGCGACAAGTGCAAGCCTCAGAAGATTTTGTCAATGGCCAGCACCTTATGCACCGTGTTCAAGGAGAATGCTATTGGATAATCCGGCGATTCAGAACCATTATACCGTAGCCATGGGCCATGTTGATAATACCAAAACAATCCAAAACATATATCTGGGTGGTGGTTTCAAATATTGTTTAATTTCACCTTTACTTAGGGAAATGATCCAATTTGACTAATATTTTTCAGATGGGTTGAAACCACCAACTAGATATGTTTACAAACCAAACACAAAAGCCACTGTGGAAAGATGCAATTTTCCATGGACCGAGGATGCATTTGTTCTCCAAATTTTTCGGATCATGGTGCCATTCTCAGAGCTGAGACATGTCCTAGATGACCCAGTGCAGATGCTGGTCTTTGATGAAGGACATATGGATGTTTCCAAAAAATAGTGGGTTTCCCCCCCCAAATCATCCATTTTTAATAGGGTTTTCCATTATTTTCACCATCCATTTTGGGGGAAAAACCCCTATTCAACACCCATTATGGTTTAAATGGTTGCTTGTTTATGGTAGTTATGGTAGGAAAGTGCATCGGCCCGGCCAGCTGTTGGTGGATGATCTTGAAGTGCACTTCATCAATGTTCATGGAGAGAATGCTCATTTTGTAGGATTTGCAATTGAAAAAGATGAAACAGGTATACAACAATTTTGTGGCACCATCATCTTATTTGCAAGACTACAGTTGGTTGTAGGTTCATCTTATTTGTAGGACTTCAATCATCTTCAAGGCATGTTTAGCAGATTATTCTTTGGAAATCGGTGACCTCTAACCTTATGCGGAAGTGCTTGTAGAAACTCTTGGGTCCCTAAACTTACTTAAATAACTCGTTTGAGCTTTTTCTTCTAGAATTTGACGGATGACCTTCGCAATTGATCCACTCATGAAATCCATAACTAGTTGGTGGTTTTAAATATGTCTTATTTTCATCCCTACCTGGGGAAATGATCCAATTTGACTGACTATATAATGTTTTTCAAAGGGGTTGAAACCACCAGCTAGATAAAGTATCCCACTCAACCTACAAATTGGCTCCTCCCCCTTGGTTTAGGAAGCCACCTGGGCTCAGCATGGCTTGAGAGAGGCCCAGTCTCCACTGCATCTCAGTCGAGAGTTGTCATAACAATGTTGATATTTACCAAAACAAAACAGAACAGGAAACATGCACAATGGTGTTCTTTGTGCATTGGTTTCATGGTGAAATTTCAAGTACTGTATAGTAGACCAGTGTCGCAAAAACACGGTGAAACTGTATTTTCGGTGCATGTATGAGGCCATGCATTCTGTCAAGCAACTGCTTTCGGCCGTCTCCGTTGATGGGGACAGTTTCCCATGATTTCCGTCTGCAAGTTGGGGAGGTGTCTTTGATGCCATACAATGCGCTGGCGCTGTCCCCAAAGGCTCGCTTCGCTTCCCTTAGATGTTTGGAACACAGTAATTACCTCATGCTGTAAGGGTGTTTTTTTGTAGAAAAAGATGGTGAAAGCTCAACAAAGACACGCAAATGATGTTTGATGTGCTTTCTCTATGTTATTTGTAACATGTATTAAATTAGAAAGTGAGGGGGCCCTTTTTCTTTCTTCCCCATTTTCAACGTAACGCATTTACCATGGCATGGGTCTCCAATGGTCCGCACCGACAGGAGGGAATGGCTGCCTTTGTTCCACGCGCCAAGAATGTTGCAACAATTCTGCAGGCCTGGGTGAGTCAATGCCACAGCTGTAATACTGTTGATGGAAAAAATCCTGCACCACCTGGGATGTATAAAACCCCGTAAATAACGGGATAAACTACCTATCAACTGGTGCAGGATTTCTTCCGTCAACAGTATCTGAGGTTTGTTTCAAAATTATGTTTGGTATATTTTGATCCTAAACAGGTGGTTTCTTGCTATGATTATCCATTTTCAATGTGATTTTTGCGGGGGGTTGGAAATTTTGAGACATACACACCTGTTTGTATGGTGTTTTTCCATCTCGTGATTTGTTCCCACATTTTGCTGATCAAATCCCAATTAGTCAGCACCACCCAACCAACTTCTGAGACACACAGGAGTTTAAGTTGTCAGTTCCTCTATCAGGAATTTGATGGCGACATCAATCAATTTCTCAAAAAGCACTGTCGGGGTTCCTGAAAAGTTTTCGGGGGTTGGCTGGAAGTGGTTTCGGGTTGAGATATCCCAAAGTACAGTGAGAATTAGATGATTATCATGGAATCTCAATCAGTAAGGGATAATTTGTGGCATATTGCTGATGTTCAGTTTGGTGTAATAAGAAGCTACCCTTATGCTTGGAAAAATTGTCCCTAATCTTTGGTGTTGTTTTTCATAGTTTTTTGGGGGGTTGTGTCAACTTGGTGCAAGTTTCCATGGATTATGGTTACGAATCATCGAAACGAAAGTGTTTTGGGACAAGGAGGCGTTAGTTCATGTTAGTTCCATGCGTTTGAAGGACCATGTGGCCGTGATCAAACGGAGACGGAAAAGGCAATCACAAAAAACTGATGAAACGGAGCAATGGAACAACAACAACAACAACAACACCAACTAAAGCGCAAAAAAATACACTCAAAATAATGTGTGAAGGCAAACAAATAGGGGCTCATTTGGGAGTCTGTGACGACCCAGGTGCTCGTTCTATCTCGTCAGCTTATGATCAGCTTTGTGGAAGTACGGCTGGGTCAGACCCTTAGGACCTCGGATGGGAAAGACCACCGGTGGCACGTCACTGCATGCAGTGATCACCAACAACCGTGCCATGCAAATGTGTGGCAAAATCATGTCATGGTTAAATCATTGATGTGCCAAATGCATCCAAATGCCAAATGCATTTTTCGTTTAAAAAGCAGAAGCTGTTGCGAAATGATGTGAAACCATACCTTCACTGGTGAGCTGGTCCCCATGGTCATGTAGAAGCCCCTGAAAAGGTTGCCTTGAAGGAACGGCATATGGAAGAGTATGGGATTCACCGATGAGAGTTGCACCAGATGTGCTGCCTGATGAGGTACTGCATTGCCACCTACCTTCTGGGAATTGGTGATCGGCACTTGGACAACATTATGATTACTCAGGACGGGAGAGATTCCTTTGCCAGGAAGTTTCACCAAACTATTTTGAGTCTCCCAAACACTCATGCAGCTATTCTATTTTGAACCATACTCTTTGCCCACATATTCAGCAGTCTTTCAATTGGGTAAAGTACTCGTACCTCAAATTAATATGAGCAATGGTCAAGATACCCGAAGATCAATTTAGTAGGGAGGGGGTGAACATGATCCGGTACATGCACTGAACACTGCAAAACGAGGCCCCTCCTCCCTCCAAAAAAATGACCTTCAAGTGAATCACACTTCAATGCAAGTGAATCACATTCATGATGGAGCATCCTGGCCAGTCTTGACTAAAGAGATCCAGAGCCTTTTTCACCAGACCCAAAGGTTGTCATGATGACACGGTTTGAGATTTGGGAGGAAATTACACACCCGTAGAACGATAGCCCTCAACTATACCCTAACGATGACCATTTGTTGAACATACACCCTCGGAAAGGGAGGCCCGGGGCACAATAGCAGCTAGGATTAGTAGCTGTTTCAGATAAACACTCCAAAACAACATGTCAAGTTCAGAAAGACAAGAGAAATATACCTTTGATGTAATGTAGAAAATATGGTGGTTGTATTTCTATACATGTTTGTATACATTAGCATCCAGATTGCCATACAAAGTCCAGTCATCGTTTCTCATCAATGCCGTGCCAATTTGTGTACAGGTTTGCAACTAGTTTCGTATGATCCAGGATCATTTGAGGGTGAGGGTTGGTATATACATACACCACTACGTGCCAAGCATTGACTATCAGATTATGCTTGTATATGGTGAATTTTGAAAAATGGGTAACTCTGGTTATAGCTTATAACTTATAGCCACTCTTAACAAGTAGGGCTAAGAAAAACGCCAACTTGTAGGGGGTTATAACGCCATTTACAACTGGTCACGGAGCCCTCCTTGTATCACAGAGCATGGGATTCATCGATCATCTATGGATATGAACCCTTATAATCACCACCATTTGGGTTGCCTTTGGCTGAGGTCGCTATACTTTGCCACTCGATATGAGATGTATATACTTGTTCAACCAATGGTGAAGTGGCTACTTGTTTGGGGCTGAGCATAGGAATCACTGATCAAAGAGATGTGGACATTGGGAATATGCCTAGGACAATACACCATGGTGAAAGTAGATGGCGCAACTCCCAAAAGGTGGCTTAGTAAGGGGCCATGATAAACCAATACATGGGAGTTGTGCCATCTACTTTCCCGGTGGTATAGAATCAGGGGCCCCAAAATTTTCGCATTTTATAACTGGTTTTTGTTGGGGCCTCGCCTTGGAGGAGGGTCACTTCTTCCATATCGACTTTGGTTTCGTCCTCGGTGACGATCCAAAGCCCGGAGCACCCTCCGTGAGAGCCCGGAGTCCTCGGAGGGGGGGATGGAGATTCGTAGGGAATGCCTGTCAAATGGGGGGAGGGTTTGTTAATAAAGGGTGGACATTGCCAAAGTTCAAGAAAATATCAACTTTAGGAGAAGTGAATATGTTGTGGAAATTTTGATTGTAAGGATCTTCTAGACATTTTATGTATCAAGAGGAAAGTGCTGTACATGGTGGTAAGATGCCACGACAATACCTAGTCTCCATTGATTGCAAAGCAGTCAACATGCAACATACAGCCCTTGAAGACACAACTCTGAAAAGAACGCAATGGTTTCCACAATTTCAAAAAGGGTCGTTGCATCCAGGTTTCAATTGCTGTATGACTAAGCCCAACTGGTTGGTTTCTAGTGATAGGTTCATCTTTGTTTTTTTGTGTTTTTCTGTCAATGCATTGTACCTGGCACCTTTCCTTCCAAGCATTTTTTGCTATGAATGGAAAGGAACCCTGACAGTCGGAGGGAAGCTAATGGGTGACAGCGGTTTTCACGTACAGCTCGGTTGAGGTTGACAAGAGACCTCTTCAATAAAAAACAGCTGATGTTGTGACTTTCAAACAAGGGTGTCAGTCTATGCGGTGGCGGCTCCGAAGACATGGAGATTAATTTCAGTTGCAAGTATCCGATGTTTTTTAAATCATATATTACTTATTACATTCAATATTGCAACATAATACGTGTACGTCCAAAATACCACTGAGATTATCATTCCCTAAGCATCCCCCCGGTATGTCCTGAGATTTCGGGATTACACCGATCCATTCCTATTCTTTTCGGATAGGATTGGAAGCCTCATTCCTAGGGAGGGGGTCTTAGGGATTTGACCTTGCCAGCCTGGAATTACCTCCCTCTAACGACTTATGGCAGCTCCAGGTGCCAAGGGAAGTTCTGGAGGTTTTAAGGTGGGTTTTTGGGATGGTTTTTTTTTTGGATTTTTGGATGGATGTGTAGGGGATGGACAAAATGGGAAATCCAAGTGTTGGCCAAAAACAATCCGAAAAAAAAAAGGAGGTTTCATACATGAGTCACATGAGAATCCAAGTGATGTTAGGGGATGCCCGAATTTGTGTTGAAAAACATGCCATGCAGATCCATGTTGAAGTGTTTTGAAGCAAATCGATGTGAGTCACCTGAAGCGTCCGGAAGAGGTAGTCGATACACCCAAATTAAAATGGACTTGGACTACCAATAACGTTCAATGAGTGGATGAAAAAAAAGTATCTTCCAAAGAAGGCTTGAAACAAACTCTGCCTGGAAGGTCTAGGTAAAGTATCGTGTCCAGTTCATGTCCCATGACTTTGCATGCAATTCAAGCAAGAATTCTTGAAGTCTTGAAACCATGATTTTCAACAGGCATTGCTTTATCAACAAAAAAACTTGAAGTCGTGGAGAAGAAGTGGGTTTTTTTCAAACATCTCCAGAACGAGTGTTTTTTGGGGGGAATGGGGGACGACAGGCAAAGTGGTCGCTATGAACGCTTCCGCGACCTTCTTCGAGAGGTGCGGGCTCTTCGCCCCCAAAACTAACATGGAACCTGAAACAGGCCCCTTGGAAAGGGAAAAACATGGTAGGAAATTTAGAAACCCATGAATTTTTGGGTTCCATGTTAGTCTTCTGGGGTGTAACCACCACAAACAGGTTGACTTTGTCTCTATTCCTTTTCACTGACTCTGATCGAGGTTTTTCTTTGTTGCACACTGGTTGTTGTCAAATTAGCCTCCCCCACGAGGATGTTTGAATTACGTTCCCACATGAAATTGCTTGGAAAAGGTTAAGACTGAATGCATGAGGAGAATTGATTTGATTTGGTGTACGTACTATTTTTTGTTTGTTTACTTAAAAAGCGCTGAAGGAAGGCAGTAATAACTTCCAACAAATAAGCTGCTTTACATAAAAGATAGTTGCCTGCTCAATCAAGCTACTATTTATTGGTTTACCGACTATAGATACCAAGAATTTGCTACCAATAGATGCAGTACATCATCCCAACCATACTCTATAGACACCTGGTCGGCGCCCTCCCCCCAAAAAAGAAAACACTTACGTAGAACATGGCCCACTTATTCGCTATTCTCAATTTTCAGCCATCCAAAACATCGCCCCCTCATTTGTTTTCTTATCATGTTCTTCCATTTTTTGTACATCATGAACTTTTCATTTCACCTTTTGCGTTTATGTATTCTCCAGCTCATTTTTTCATCATCTCTCATATCCACCTCTTTCATTTTCCACTTACACTATCACAAACTTTCACTTAGCTTTATTCATTGTTTTGCGTCATTACTATGCATTAGTTGATGTAAATGTTTAAGTAGGTTTGTGCATTTTCTATTATTTTCCATTGTACATATTTGCCTCATTAATTTTCCATTTGCGGCATTCCTTTTCCCATCACATCACCATATGAATTATTTCAACTCATCCGTGTTTCATTAGCCGACCTAATTCATTGCTTTACCTCGACCTTTTTTCATCAGCTTACCTGGTTCATTTTTGTTTTGGTTTTACACGAATAGTATGACAACTATTCACCGCACCTTGGTCTTTTTCATTTGCGATCATCAAACTGTTCATTGCTTCACCTCATATGTTTTTTACTTGTTGGGTCATTTGCTGGTTCCCATTTTGAGTTTGGGATTGTAGAGGATCATCATAGTGTGGTCATAGAATATGACAGTTTACAGAAAGAAATCTTTTCAAATTTGGATGGTACGTCGTATATGGGATATGTTACCAAAATTTACCCAAAAAACTACATCATCCCATAGTCTGTTTGTCCCTCTCCATCAAAGTATTATATATATGTACATAGAGACGCGTATGTAACCATATGCATATTTATATTTAAACAGGCTAGCGCCTGTCAGCCGCCGACCCGGGAGATTTGTTGCATTGGACCAGGGATTGTGGATAGCTGAGAAAAGGAACTGTATATAATGCTGGATAAAATGTATATNCGGCCCCGTTTGGATTTTGGATTTCGGATTTTGGATTTTGGATTTTGGGCTAGGATTAGGATCGATCGACACCGTTTGGATTCTGCATAAGATATTTGCCAGTCACGCCGACTCGGGTCGGCGGATTTACACAAAGAAATGCATGTGTATGTTCACAAGTGCTTTGTACCCCAAACATGTGCATATACAGTATCTTCAGATGGGTGAGAATTCACAGAAATGCGGAATATTATTTTTGTAGTTGTTCAATCTATGTAATTGTTTGTTTTTATTTGATGCAGTCCACTTTTTATCTATTGTATGCATGTGTATTATTTATTTATGTATTTGTTTACCTATTCGTTTATTTGCTTACATCTATATATTCGTCCATGTATTTATCTATGTATCTATATAAATATATATTTGTTATAAATTATACCATGTTATGTTTTGATATACCATATCATGATATATGATATATGTTTTGTTTCATCAATATCATATTTCATTATATTAGTTGATATCATACTTGATCATATTACAGCGATTTTACACGTTGTCTTTTCAACATTACACTCCAGAAATCTAACATAGATACCAAGAACTACAATTTTATATATTACGTTATCATGGTTATCATTACCTTTCAAAGGGTTGGAATAAGGTAACTCAACTCCCTTGGAATACACCCCAGGAAATCAGGTTATCATTACCTTTTTTCCAAACCATGATTTTGGGGCCCTCCAGCCATCGAAGGCCTTCACCTTGGTCCGTCGCACCGCACGGCTTTGGACCGCCTTGTTGGCGTTAGCCTCCAGTGCTGGAGGGTACCAAAACGGGGATCAACGGACAACGGACTTCCCGGGGGAAGGTCCCAAAAAACCTGGGGGAAAAAACATAAGATACCCTGATAGTTTCAGAAAACGTGGAGTTGTTTCATTATTTTGTGATGTTTTTGTGTGATTAGTCTGGTTTGCGGAGTTTTTGGTGGTGGGGTTGTGGAGTTTAGACTGAAATGTGGTGTTGTGTGTGGGAGATATGAAGACATTGATGTGTAATTTGAAAGATTCCACGTGATCCATCAGCAGTTTTTCCAGAGAGTATTAGATAGAGTCCGTGAAATGTGTTTTTCAGGACTGTAGATGTGACGATAGCATGTTTTCAACATTTAGCGTTGATGGTGTCATGGATAATTGCTTGCCACCAAGCTGTTGCAGCAAATTTCATGCCAGGAATGGTGTGACTCCTCTACGAAACGATGCAGATCGTGCTATCCATACCGCGTGGAGTCTTACCGAGTAGCTCTCAATGTGGTCTTCGGCCAATGCTTGGGGGACGACCAGAAAAAGCCAGAGCACATGTAAACAGCAAAGGATAATATGAATCCCAAAAACGAAAAAAATCATTTGCGAAAACCTCTCCAAGATGTGTTGATACTTCATTTCACAGGTGCTGCAGTTCACGCCCCCTGGTAAAAACTTCCAACATTTGCAACATTTCCAGGGGAAATGATGAGAGGTTCACATTGTCCAACAAATTGCAGGCTTTGAATCCTTAGCCTTGGTACTCGTATCATCGATAGATTTGGGGAATTTTCAAATGAATCTGACTCAAAACGGTTCCTTTTTTTTCCCGCTTCCTTTCGTACCTTTGTCACTTTCCTTGAATCTCATGTGTGTTTTGGGATGGGGAATGATCTGACTCAGCCTGACATCACCTTCCAAGTTGTTGCAGTCGGTCGGGGGTCATTGCCGTTTAGAGATATATAAGCCAATTGATTTTTACACATGCACCACCAACCGTTGATAATCCAAGAAACCATCATTTTAGAGATGATACATTTTTACATGTCAGGTTGATAAGCCCAATCACCTCAACCAATCGTTATCGCTGTTTTTTTGTAGCAACAGTTTTCAAAGCTCACTCATCGAAAATGCATCCCAAAAGGTAATTCTCTGGTAAATCCAAAGCCATCCCAAAACCAGCTGTAACAACTTGGACGTAACAAAAATCACATTGTTAGTTAGTTAGACGTAAGTTCAGTGTGGCCCCGCTCCCCGCAACAGTCAATAACAGTCACATTACAGGCTTATTACATGCTTAGTACGGGGATTCCAATCAAAACTTCATTTGCTACTATTACTGGTACCCATAGGATCCATGGGACTGGTATATATTTACCTACATTTAGTTGATTTTTTATATGTAAAATGTACCTTTGATAAATATACCAATCGTCTCATGGATCCTCCAAGTAGGTGTAGCCAAGTTCCAAGTTCCAAGTCAACCCCGACACCTGGACCAGAGGTGCGCCAACGTTTGCATTTGGAGCTGGACGATGCTGCTGCGGCGGCAGAGATTACAGCCGAGGCGTCCGGTCAGATCTGGTCCTATGGGAATGTTTGGTTGGTCAAATTGGTGGGTGAATCATTTTTTCGGAAAAAAATAAGTCAGCCCAATTTTTCCAAATATCAATTGTTGTGTGTTTGTTGGGTTGATTTTTTGTTGGGCTGATTGTTGCATCGATTTGCAGCAATTTGCGTCAAATAAAATGCTTCAGGAGGTAAGGGACCATAAGAGAAACGTGTTTTTCCGTTTCAAAAATGTTGGAAGGACCCCTTTTTACCCACCATCGGAGGAAGAGTTTTAAGTAAGGCAACGTCAAAGCTCAGGCGATGATTCTATTCGGAAATTTGTTGTTCTGCAAAGGAGGTATCAAACTTTAATTTCAGATTCTAGATGGGTTGTTTCATTTGACAGGGTGTGAAGATCCTGGAGTTCCTGTGGTGTTTTTTGTAGACGAATCGACATTGAAGCTTCACGAAAGCGCAACAGTTTGGGATGGAGATCCGATGGAGATCCAAGTCGAAGAATTACCCCAACAAGTTGTGGATCATCACCGCGATGTGATTTCGTCTCAATATTATCCACAGAGTTCATGTTTATGTTTCGTGAAGTATACAGGATAGTACATAAATAATTCATCTTGTAGATGTTGATTTAGAGACTCAGAGATATCTTCCCGTGTTTTTTCCGAAGGCAGAACAAAAAATCTTGAAGCAACATCGCTGGGATTGTCACAAAGAATCACCTGATTGTCGTGCATGATTCGTTTAAACTGGTGACGTGATACGTAATCAGCGTTTCAACACCTCTAGTGATCAGAAAGTAATATTTTCCTATATGTTTCTATTTAATAGCCATCTTTTTGGGATCTCACAACAGTATCCCCAACGCCGGCGGAAGGTGGAACAGAATGCTGTCGCAATGCTTCCAGTGATCTATGATAAGCTTCATCAGGTCGTTCGGATTGGTCCAGCCAGTGATGGAAAAAAACCCTTTCTCCCAGAATCATTCTGGTCAAATTATAGCGACCTCACACGAGTTTTGGGCCCCCAAATGCCCTAATTGGTCTTTTTTGGGGAAATCCCCTTAATTCAGGAAAATCCAGGTTGGTGAAATATTCTAATTTGGCTAGATACTCATGGAAGTGGAAAAGTTCCCTAAATGAAAGGAAACTCATGTTGGAGATACACCCATTTTCCACTTCCATGATTATGGGAGGAAGGGTAGGGTTACCCTCCTGGGAACGATCACATGGGACCCATTCCAGGTCAGCACCAATTTGAGTCGGTGATGTTCCGAACTTCCCGTGAATTGTGGGATATGTTTCCTCGTTCCCTGGAGGGTAGGGTTAGGGCCGGTTAGGGAGTTTTTGTTAAGGATCCCGAAAGCATATGGGACACGGATCCTTCCCATACCCACCACGGATTCCCATGGGACGAGTCCGGTATGTTTACCTACATAAAATACCATAGAAGTCAACCATTCATGTAGGAATCCCATACATCCGTGGGATAAGCTTCCCGTACCATCCCGGGACTTGGAGGACTTCTGGTGGAGTTTCCAGGAGTAGTATGGGAATGGAGTGATGAATCCAAGATGATAAAGAGAAATGATTCGTGAAGATTTCGTGACATTGAAGATAGATCTAAGAATCTAAGGTTCAAAATCCTGTTTAACCAAATAAGATGGAAGCATGTTGAAGCCTCGTGTTCCAAAAAATGATTTCTTAATGCTTAATACAAATTAGAGCACCTGGGATTGAAACCGGAAAGTTGCAGGCTGGACTCTTCTGGCACTGAGGATGCGATAGGACCTTGCCGGTGGAGATTTGAAAAGCATGATGGAACAGATGCATAGATCCGCATGCAAACTGCCTACCGTACAACCACTTGTTTTAGCGAATATGAACCTCAGCCATTCTTTTCTCCATTGGGATTTCATTGAAAAAATCACTCGGGACTTGGCAAAGAAAACGGCAGCAACAAAGATTTGCGTGACCCTTCCGCCGGTCGCCGGTCGCAATGGGTTCAACAAAAGTGGAAGGTTGAAAGTGAGATCCTTTCGATTGGAATGTTTTTGGAAAATTTGGGGAAACATGTATGTTGTAAGTTAGAAGCTTGTTATGAGGAGATACGCAACTTGTACATACTGATAACTTGAAACGTAATATAGCTTGAAACTTACAACATCTTATGTGTTTTATTCTACCTTTATTTCGTTTCGTCGAACCCTGGACGAGTCATCTCTTCTACGTTTTTTGATGCCAACTCGAGTAATGTTTTTACTCTGACAGGCAAACTTAGGCAGTTTCACTTCCATTGATTTCATCCGCGATTCATAGGTGAAAAATCGATCAGTGGGCAAGTTCTTTCGATCAGTGGGTTAGTTCTTTGGGCAGCGTCAAAACGTGGCCGCTGATGGTGTGATTAAACGAAGATCTTAATATATATATATATATATTCATCAATCAAAAGTTTCACCATGGATGATCAACCATGAAGCCATTACTGCCTGATGTTTGTAGCTCCACATGTTCAGAATGAGGGCCTCCAAGCTGCGAATGGATGCGTTGCCATGACAGCTAGTCACTCAAAGACATGCAGCCAGCCAACTCAGACTATAGTATTTGTTCAAATTTCGGAGTGGTATGCTGCTCATATCTACAATGATGTCCTTAAAGACGCACATAAAATATGAACGTAGGCAAGTAACATTCACAGCATCGCCATGCGTTACAGAAAAGATCCACTCGACAACAACAAAAACACAAGCATCTTCAAGAAATTCAACGATACCAGACATCAAAAAACATGCAATCAACAAAAATCTCCCAACCAACCGTCCAGCCCAAAAAAAATCCTTGCCATCCGAAACAAAAACAAAAAACTCTGCAGAACTCTGCAGAAAAAACGGAAAAACTGATCGCCGCGGGAAAAAAGCCATGGACGATGATGATGACGTGCCTCCTTTAGAGGCCACCCGTAGTCGGATAGAGGTGGAGGGTGACAGAAATCAGAGCAGCTTGGCAGCCTTTGTCGTGGTCGTTGTGGTCGTGGTCGTGGTCCAAAACGGGTTGGTTGGTTTGGGGATGTTTGTTTTTTAGGTCGTTTTTGTGTTTTGTTTGGTGGTGGTAGGTGTATTGTTGGTGGTTTTGGGGGGAAGGGAAGGGAATTGGGTGGTGCAGGTGCATTTTCTTTGTTGTTGGTTGGTGTTTTTTGAGTTTTTGCCATGGCAAATCATTGAGTAGTTGATAGGTGTTTCTTTCTTGCCATGTTACAAGCAAATCAGCAAATCTATATAAGTTTGGTTTTCTCTGATGGATTGGTGCATGCAATATTAAGAGAATCCATGAACGGATGCCCCACAATCGGATGCCCACTCCTCAGACCTTTTTAACGTTGGCACTTGATTTCTGTGATATGTCCTGCCACAGCAAAGAACGTAGAATGAGAAGTACCTTTCACACCACTTGAACAAGATGTAGCCTCTTCCAATTTGTTGCTGATGATCAGTGGTCATCATCATCATCATCATCATCATCATCATCATCGTCATCATCATCATCATCATCATCAACAACAACCACAACATGTTGAACCCACACAGTCACCACATCTTCACTTTGTTTTTTTGGGTGTCCAAACAAAACATCTCTCAGGATCCGAAGTTGGCGATGTGGAAGAACGCAACGAAGTGGCCGAAGAGATGATGCAACGGGCCTTGGCCGCCCGGGAACGCAAGAAACAGGAGACGGAGGATGCGCGACGCAAAGCCGATGGATTTGGCGGTGGACTTAAGAAAGGCTTCTTATCCAAAGCTCAGGCGAATTGGAGGGATGTTTATGGAGGAGATGAGGGTTTTTTGTTGATGGATTTTTTGTTGCATGATGGATTTTTGTTTGGTGGGGGATATTCGAAAATGATGATGATGATGATGATGGTGATGTGATGATGATGATGATGATGATGATGATGATGGATTTTTATTTGGGGATAATTGTTTGAAAATATTTTTGCTGGTGGATAGTTTTTTTCAGGTGTTTTTGATATGGGCCTTGGGAGATGGCTTTGGGAAAGGTGCATGTTGGGAAAAATTCCCTCCAAGGGCCCATTTACAGTTACAGGCGCCCAAAAGCGCGGAGAAAAGCGAGAAAGCCAAGAAAACGACACCATCCAAAGATCCAAAAGAGGACATCAGCGGTCATGTGAGCAACGTTTTTTGGGAAATGATCACAATATATCATATGACATATTTCTTCCCTCTAAAAAAAGGAAGTTAAAGAAGATCTCTACTGTATCTCAAAGGCATCTTGGCATATCTTATGACCGTTGGTTTATTTTTAAGCAAAGCATCCGGCAGCATCGGTTTCATTCCGTTTCAAACTTTGACCAAAACCAAACGATTTCAACGAATCCCAGAGCCCATCCGTTTCAGCAGCTGTGGCCGGCGTGAAAAACCGAAGGAGACTCAGGTTCCTTTCATCACCGGTGCTGGATCCAAAGAGGCCATCACCGAGACATCTTGGCAAGAAAAACATCCGATGAACAAAAGGTAGGTAGGGCAGATTTACCTACATATTTACACCATAAAATATAAAAGTCGACCATTCTGTGTAGGTAAAAATAGCATATATGGATGGTAATATTGTAATTAATACCAGTACTCCTTTCGGCTGGTGGTTTCAAAAAAATTGTTGTTACCTATCCCTACATGGGAGAAGATTTCCCCATTTTGGTGGCTCAACAACCGCGTTGTCTGTGGTACTGGAGCTTGCAATACCTTAAACCTTGATGGTTCCTGAAAAATGACACATGCAAGAAAAGCCAACAGAAAGGTGAAACTGTGAATAATTACTTCAAAGAGGGAAATCGATTGTTTGATGTGTTCGAGGTAATACTTGAAGTCCTTGCAAATGACCATGGTGTTTTGATCTTCGAAAAAGACGACATAGGTCAGAATCCGATGTCCATTTTTTCCACCTCATCTTCCGTCAGGATGCGAAACGAATGAGTTTGCAGATGCCCGAGGCCCGTTACCGTGGTGAGTTACTTTGGTGGAGATGCCGTCACTAGAAGGTGCAGAAGGTGATCACTATTAAGATATGTATTTTTTTAGAGACAATAATTTTTGTAAGGGCGGCTACTCCAGTTGTTGGACGTAGTTGGATTTGTTTGATGAGTTGGAAGAATTGTTATTTCAGTTATTTCCGATGTCTTTGGGAATTGTCCTTGCATGAATTTCATGATGCATTTGTGTAGATGCAAGTTTCCAGAAAACTCCCGTTGCAAGGAGGAAATTCTGAAATTTAGAGAAGTAGGGAAGGTTCTGGCACTAATCTTGCCGCTTCTTTCCACGATGGTGTTATCGCGCTAGGTGCAGCAAGCAATGCAAGGAGTGGAAAAGCTGAAGCAGGATCAGGCAGACATGAGACTCATGGTTGCTTGATACTGACAAGGATCTTAATCCAACAGGCATTGGATTCTATCTGGGAAGCATGCAATTATCATCAATTATCTATGCAGTTCATGGACGAAATATACAAAATCCTGTACCAGGTATGCTTAAACCACTCAGAATGATGGCATATTTACATCAATTGGCTGGCCGCATGTTGTCAGTCAACACTATCATCTAGAATCTAGATGGTTGCTTGAAAGGTGTGATATGTTTCACATACGGGACTTCGGGAAAAATATAAGATCTTTGGAAGCGGGAAGTGCCTTTATCGCATGGGATGTTTCAGCTGGCTTTGGTCGACAAAAGACCTGATTTCTGTTTAAAAAAAAAGTGTTTTTCCGGTGTTTTTTGTTGATAGCTTTGATCTCTTCAATTTTGATTCTTAGAGGCTGCTACCTGCTACCATGTTTTTTTCCAGCATCAGGGAGATAAATTGGGAATCTCCAACATCCCCAGGTCCCCAGATGCTTTGACGACATCCAATTTTAGTAGCCAGCTCATGGGCAGGTTTGAAAAAAAAACGAATCCAAGATCAAATCCATTTATTTGATTTTTATGGTAAATGTAGGTAAACATACGTACCATACATGTATATTATGGGGTAGGGCCAAATCCATGTGTTGTAATTGTTTATTTGTCCACTAAAAATAGTGGTGTTCTGCCTGGAAACTGCCTCGCAGTCTTGGGTGACACCACAGCTGATGGCCGCTTTGCAGTCGAGACCAGAGCTGTTGAAAGCCGCTTCCTTAGCGAGATGCCTTGGTGATGGCCGTTTCATGATGAGTTGGAATTCGTGTATGACTGGAGGGAGTGTTTGAAGGGTATAGTTGAACTTATGTACATTAGTACATGGATTCTACAATGGGTACAATAATGCACATGTGGAATTGTATCCCTGAAGCTTAACATCCATATCATCAATATGCCTAAGTATCATATTTCAACAGAACTAGCTTTTTCAAACAGCCACTATCTCCCCAAATCCTGTGTCAGGAATGTTAAGATATATGCTGCAGAATATACATTCCACTCATATCTCGTCCACTACTTTGACGTGAGCCAGCCAGCCAGTTCGGCCGGTCGACCGGTGTCCGTGGATCTGGCAATTGATTATATAAAGATTGACGAAGACGACTTTGATTAAAGAAGAAAAATTATGGTTGAAAATGAAGACATGGATTGCAAAGACTTGGATTGAAAGGACGGCTCTGATACAAGATGACTTTGATTGAAAGAGAAGACTTTGATTACAAAGAGCACTTCGATGACAGACTCAGACAGAAGACTTTGATTCCAAATCCGACCTTGGTGAATGTAAAGAAGATTTCGATCAAGAAAGGATTTGATTTGAGTAAGAACAAAACGTTGATTCAAGACCAGACTCAGATTTTCCAGACGAAGACTGGATAAAGCTGAAGACCTGGATTCAAAAGGGAAGACCTTGATGAAATTTCGATTGAACAGGGAAACGTTCATTTAAAAGAGCCGACGTTGAATGCAAGATAAGCTTTGAAAAAAAAAACAGACGACTTTGATTCGAGAAGAAAACGTAGGCTACTGACGAAGACTATGTTTGAAAGTGAAGACGTGGATTGAAAAGAGGGCTCTGCTAAAAAAGAGATGGCTTTTCAAACGAGAAGAATTTTATTGCAAGAAAGACTTCAGTCAAAGGCGTGGATTTGATTGAACAAACAACTTTGATTCAACATGCCGCGTTTGAATGAACATCTGGAGACAGACTCTTTTTATGAAGCCTTCGTTCACAAAAATCTATCGCAAGAGCATGCCTGTTGAAAATTGTTGAAAGACGGCGAATGTTTTGCAAGATTATATCACTAGTGCACTTACACATGCAGTTTTTGCATAGGCATGTAGAAGGTCGCAGAAAGACCCGCCAGCCAGCCAATTTGGCCGGCCGACGTTGTGGCCGGCCAACCCCGTCATGCAAGTATTGGCCGGCCAGTCAGTCACGCAGCTGCTGGCTGGCCGGAAACCAAATAGCGGACAAATCCCGGATGTTGACTAGAATATTTTCTTACAGATGATAGATGTTTTTGGATGTTTTGGGCTTACAATCTATTCTTAAATGATCTTGAATGTATTCATATCTATAATCATATATATATATATTTATATGTATATCATGTATATATATATATATATACAGTAATTACATTCTATGTTAATATGTTATATTCAGTGCTTTTTTTCCGTATTCCGTATCTTCCATTAAAGACGTTTTTTGGGATTTTTTGCTATCTGAGGCACTGTCAGATCCCAAGATTCAAGAGGCCACGAAAGTCCATGACATCGGTTGACGGGTGGTCTCGTTCCCTCATTCCCCCATGATATTTTTACTGGTTGGTTACCCTTCCAGGGAACTAACATAATATTTTTCCCAAAAAATGGATGGCCTATTTGAGTCGATGATTTTCCGATTTTTCGATTTTTCCCGTTTGGTGGGATATGTTAATTTTTTCTTGGAGGGTAACCAAATGTTCAAAGTTACAAAGAAACAGCTTGAAATGGGTAAGTGAAAAAAATATATATGCTTTCTGAACGTGTCCTTTTTCGAAATATTTTCAGCCAAAGTTCCGCCGCCGTCCTTTTTTTCCAACAGGCCATGCAGTTGATGCAGACGAATCCAGATGAAGCGCGACGGAGGTGGCGTCCAACGGCTTCAATGGAAGATGTTTACCCTTCCTCCCAGAATGGTTCAATGAAAAATCAGATTTTTTCCAATAGGATTCCGTTACCTTTCAAATATCTCGCCATTTTCTGCTGGTTTTTCATAAACTTTGATGTTGTAGTAGGTGTAAATGTAATTTTGTTGGGCCCACAAGAGTTTGCCTAAAAAGAGAACTTTTGCTGGGAAGAAACAACTGTGACGTTCTTCATGTAGAAGATTAGATTTGAGATTTTTCAAATTGGTGAAATTCTGCCAGGGCCAGGTACTAACAGTAGCTTCCAGTCTCCAACCAAATCTAGAAACATATAATAAATCAATAGTATTTGATATATATATATATACACAGATGCATTCGTATGAACCGTTTTTCTAAATAATCAATCGAAGAAGCAGCAAATCCTGGTATCTTAGAAACTGCCCCCCTTTTTCTTTACCCAGGATTTTCCCTCGGTGATTTCTTCCCTTAGAAAAAAAAACCGCCACCGATGTTGGTGAAGCCTGGGAGCTAAAAAAGGTACTCAGATAACGAGGAAATCTCCAAGTTCATCAAGGCACAACAACCGGGAAGTTCCGACGGAGAAGACTTTTCAGGGTGAAGATGGGAGATTCCCTGGTTTTTTTTTAATAGGACAAGTCAGCCAGATACCCGGCACCTGAAGAAAAAACCTGCAAATTTGGATGGTTGGAAGACGATCCTTTCCTTTTGGGATGGCCCATGTTTTCGGGTATTTATGATATTATACCAGCACCTTCCAGTCGGGGTGCTCATTAAACCTTAAAGGATGGTGAATTGACACCCTGTAACGGAACCATTTGGCACTTTTTGGAAGGTTCAGGTATGTATATATATATATACTGTATGATATCATAAAATATATATATATATATGTGTATATATTATTGAATATATATATATATATGTATATGTATTTATATATATATATTGTTGGTATTTCAGACACAATGATACAATTAATCTGTAATAGATTAATCGTTGGAAAGTTTCGATAAAAATGGAGCATTTGACGACCAGTCGAACTTTTGAATTTCTTCATGTTTTGGGTGAACACATCGATGCTGTGAAAATTCCAGGATTTTGGCTCCTTGATGGCCACGCATTTCAATGTCTTGAGTCAAGAGGCGGAAATTGCAGCCATGGGATTTTTTCCATACTTTTCTTGTTTCCTGCTTTGAATGAAGGTTGCTTTTTGGGTATACTGAGGATTGTTCAGAAATCATCAAAGAAAAATCCCAAGAGTCTTCTTTTGCATGAAAAAGCTGGGCAACATGCAGCAATTCTGAAGCAGAAGCTTCAATACTTGACGTTAGTAGAGAAAACGGCCCATGTTGCAAGAGACATCAGAAGAAAAACAAGTGCTGCCACGTGTTGCCGAACAAAAAATCTAAAATAAAAACGTGAGGCAGGCAACAAGTCACCTCAAGCTGGGTATACGCCAGCTCCGTGATCAACTCAGATTACTGGATGATACTGACACAGGTGAAGAGAACTTACCCTGAAACTAGCAGTGAGGGTTACACCAGAAAATTGGTCGTTGGAAGAATCTGGGCGAACTAGAGTGACGAAACATGACGTGATCAGTTTCAGCCGTTTCACCTTTTTGGTGCCGTGGAAGCAGGGGGAAACCTTCAATCAAAAGTCCCTTTATCTTAAGTAAGTATATAATTGAAAGTTGGTGAAATATCAATTATATTTGCATCTAGAATGTACAGTATGAGTTGGCTTGTAACAGAAAACCTTCCTTTATTCTCCCTTTTTTTGGTGCATTCTGAACTGTTTGAGTCCCGGATTTGAGGCCCAAGGAGATAGTGAAAAGCACGAAGCCTGTACAACCTGTACAAACACAAGCTCAGGCAAACGGTAAACACAGCAGATACCCGGATACCCCTGAAACTAACGTTTTTTCGCCCCCTGAAAATAGGCATTCCCAAAAGGAAAGGAAGTTGTTTTCCATAGTCCTCCAGTTTTCGGGGGCTTTCGATGTTAGTTTCAGGGAGTGTATCATTTTGATTTCTCTAGAAAGGCACCCTTTTTCTGCAGCTTAATTGTTTGAGGATGATCAAGAGCTTGGATGGTTCAATTGCACTTTGACTTTTTGGAAGTTGTTATAATGGTGATTGCAACAGGTGAATTTGTTGGAAAATTTCCGCGGTGTTCCAGTGTGAATCCAATATCTGTGATTTGTGCTTTTCTGCATTTGAAATGAAGGCATTGCCAACAGATGATCCCAAGGTGGCTGCTGCTTTTCAGGCCATTAAAGATGGATGGTCGGATGAGTGGACGAGTAAAAAAATGGAGTGTACACAGTATGTGTGACAATTTTTTTCATTGCATGTTGGTGACGTCATGTTACTTTACAGTATATCTTATGATTTCACTATTTACAACATATATTATATAATTGTATATAGATATAACTATTTGTATGGATACTAATGCATGATGCCATAACTTGAACTCATCTTTGTTTTAGGGCCCCGCACAGTTCCTGGAGTCACATGACTATGATACTATGACAATCCTTACATCTTTTAAGGGACCAGGCTGGGATTTTTCAGCCTGGTTTGTTCGGAGCTTACAGCGGGATCTCCTAAGGATCCTGAAGTACAAAAGCTGATCTCCGAACTCTATGCGGGCAAGCCTTTGGAAATGCACGCCAGCGACTGAGATGGATTTCCATCCATGGAGAGTCGCCCCGGAAATTTTTCACATGTCACAGGAATCAGAAACTCCAAAATGAACGTATTTATAAATATATATGTTCTATTCCAAATTCCTGGGAATCTACGAACATCGTGATGTTTACTAAGCAACTGAAGATCGAAAAATTTTGATGGCTAATTTCCAGCAAGCTCTGAAGCATTACCAGTCAAGATTGGATTGCTGGTGGCTGAGCATGGTAATGCTGGTACTCCCAGGGTTTCTTTCACATCCCAAGGTTTCCTAGCTTTCTCAGCTGATAAAATGTTGTTTATCTCTAGGGATATGCTCCAGGTATCCACAGGCTTGAGGGTTGAAACATTCCTCCAAGGAGCTTTGCCAACAACGGCCGCATCTCTTTCACAAGGCAAATCAATGGTTTGTTGGCTGGGGTGGGGGATCGTTTTGGTGGGTTTCCAAACCTTGCCAGAGCGAAAAAGTGAATGAAAGAGTGGTGGTTGCTTTATTTGGACAATCCTCTCAACATGACCCAATCAAAATTCAGGTTCCTGAAATCTTATAGTTCACAAAGTAAATATAGTCCACTCATACTCTGAATGTAACACAGAAGTCCAAACGCATGATACCTCTGCGAATGATATATGCTCTATCTTCAAGATATTGATTCAAAACATATAATATATATATATACATATACATTCCTTGTATCGACCTAGTCTTTACATATCTGTACTGTATACGTCCCCTAAGGCCCGCATTTTCTGATCCCACTTTTCGACCTTTCCCACCAACTGTTTGCCAACCCCATCATCCAGGTGAAGATTCTCTTGGACTCGGGTCTGTTAGCACTTCAGTTTCTGCCTCAGGGTGACGACTCGCATCCCCGGCTTTCGGACAGGTTTTGTTGAAATCATTCGATTCCAGATTCCCATGGGACGAACGGGGAAAAATTTACCCGGAACTTAAAAAAATGAACATGTTTCCTACCGAAGTACTTTTGAAGATTTTTTGTTTTCCCGTTTGGTGGAATATGTATGGATATGTTAGTTGCCTTGAGGGTACCTACATGTACCATAAAGGTTAACCATTCATGTAGGCCGCTATATATATACCAGTCCCATGGATCTGTCATTGCCTGAGGAGATGATTTTCCAGAGAAAATGAGTGATGCATCGCCGGCAATGACTTGGAGTGATGTGATCCGGAACCTACATGTGTCAGAAAATAACTCCAAGGGAGTTTCCTGGAAAAAAAATCTCGGAAAGAAATGTTTTTGTTTTCTTTTTGAGAAACAAAGGGTTGACGTGTTTTTTTTGTTGGGGGTATTTATTGAGTTAATGGAAATATAGTAGCAATTTGTTTTTCCAGGTGCATGATTTGAATATCGGATCTTGAATTCACAGCGGTCTGCAATGATGGCTGCACAAAATGCGATGGAGAAGATGACTGGTGAAACAAAAGTCGTGATGTCGATGCTGTTTTTTGTTGTAGATCTGTTTTCTATCCACGTGACCTGGGTGGTTGGCTGGTGGTAACTGGTGTTGTCGATCGAATCATCCAAAGGTATCATCAAACAATGACCAATGGGGAGTGGGCCATCAAACACGGCGAAGGAACAAAAGGAACAGGGACCTCATCTGCAATCACCGGGCCCAAGTAATAAAGTTTCGAGAGAATAAGAGACTGATCGCTGCTGTCCAAAAACCCATTGATTTCTTTTTTCACAACAAGGTCATGTATATAATCACGGACTGTTTATTGTGGGAAAGAAGCAAGAAACTGGAACAAGTACAACAAGTACAACAACAGCAGTTTTTTTGTTAAAGGAGTGGACGTCTCATGGGTTGGGATGAGTTGTTAGCCGATAAGCGTCTTTTAGCGTCGACAATGTTCCCTTGGTCTCTGAGTTTAGGGCAAGAAGTGGCAGGGTGGTGGATATCAAATGGTTTGATCAGACCAGGAACATTGCACATTCCACAAAATTGTTCAAGTAGATTTTAGAATTGATTCTTGGTTGAGTTGAATGTCAGTTAAAAAACAAATGTTTTGATACATGTAGCAATTAGATGATGCTTAATTCCTTTTTGCTTGGTTTTTTGAGTAAGCACTTATGATCATCATCATCATCATCATCATCATCATCATCATCACCATCACCATCACCATCATCACCATCACCACCGTCATGTGCGATTGAGGTTCGCATCATACCATTTGTGGCATGGTCTAAAGTCACGATGTACTGCAGGGAGTGGTCATTCCATTGTCAAAAACGATAGGAGCCCTCAACCCCTACTACTCGACCTTTCTTATAGAATTTACAATTGAAAGTTGGACTCGACGCAACCCCATGTCATCCAAGATCGAAAAAAAAAACAATGAGATTTGAACCTGGAACCATCATGTGTTTATCACGTTAACCCTTGTTGTCGGTACCTGAGTCGCTGTTGTTTGAGCACCTGGAAGAAAAATCCCCCAGGTGCTCCAGTGCATCGTGGGGTCCACAAACCTGCAACAAACTTGAAGGCTCGGAAAAGGTGGTTGGAAAGATGAAGAATTTCTTGAAGATTCAGGATTTCAGGTGACAGGTTGGAGTCATGAATTGAATCTAGGTGGTGGCAACTCAAATATTTTTTACGTTCACCCCGATCCTTGGGGAAATGACCCAATTTGACGAGCATATTTTCAAAAAGGGTTGAAACCACCAACCAGGAATAGATTGACACTGCTTCACCATTTGCTTCAAGGTGGAGATTCAGAATATATAGATATGATGAGAGGATTTGAATTCATGACTTACACAATTGTTGATGTATTAGGTATCTATGATATACGTTCATTTCATTCAATTAGATGCACACAGCTCTTCATATACACAAAAATACATATGTTGATACATATCTAGTCATCATTTCCTTTCTTGATGTGATATGTTCATTCATTATATTGTATATATATATACATATATATGTTTCCGTGTTGAAAGGTTGATGTTCAATTTCAAAAAAAAATAAAGGCCAAGCGGCTGTAGCAACTTGGTCTTTTTTTCCCAAACGCCAGGCGCATGCAGCGTCGAGCCAAAAGCCGACCAAGGCGGCCCAGGAAGCGGTTAAGCCGATGGAAGTGTGTGAAGTTACACAGGTCCAAAATGCACCTTAGTTACAACCATATCCCTAACAGATCCTATCATGTGCTATATGTGTTTAGGGTTTACGTTTTTTTTGAAGGTAATTCATTAAGAAGCCTTTAAGATGTAATTTTTGATTATTTTTAGGTTTTCCGGTTTGAGGGGTGCATCCTTAGAGGATATGGGGAAAAGTGTAGATGTTCTAAAAGGTGTAGGCAGCCGCTGAGATGCAAATCGTTTGCTTTGACCGTGTATTGCAGTAGAATTACCATAAACTACTTGCCTGCACTAGGGTGAGGTGTATACGGAAGTATTCCTCATTGATTTCTTTGCGCAAAGGTAACAAAAGCACGAAGAAAAAAGCAGAACATGCATAAGATTGAGAACTTATACTATTCTATACAGGGTCCAATCTGATAGGGTCCATGTAGAGGTGAATTTGAGTAGGGATACCTCAGCCATCCATCCGTCCACAGCGTCCCCAGGACTCCGGTGTCTTCGTTTTCTCCCAAATCCAGCAGGTGGGATGTTTAACGGAAACCACATGGTGACTGTCATTCATTTCTTGGGTGATCATTTTAGAAGAAAGTGTTCATTTTTTCCAAAGATCTGTTTTAAAACATCTTTTTGTCGAAAAAAATGGGATTTTGAGATATTATGACCCAAAAAAAAAGGCCACTTTTATATAAAGCACCGCCAGGCAACCGAAGATTTTTCAATCAACAAAAAGTCAGCAGCTGGTGGATGTTTTTCATCATCAGGAGCAAGGCAGAAGATGTCAACCCTTTGAGGTGTGGGGGGGTTGATGGAGGACTTGAAAAGCTGCCCTCCATCGGAAAAGTCATGAGCTCTTGAAGCCCTGCTGAGGGTAAGGTAAGATATTATATGTTAATAATACATAAGCATATATATTCTAAACCCTTCCTTTAAGAAAAAAAATGTTTTTGACCCTTATTTCGCACCTTCTTCCTTTGCCTTGCTTTGTTTCGTGAGTCAACACAACAAGATCTTCGGTGCTGTCTTTGTTTCGTTCCTGAGGCTTGAATCTTTGTACTGCACTCCACATATCAAGGTTCCGGGTGAACTTTTTGTGTGGAGACCTGGAGACATGATTGCATACATCCATGCATTTTATATATGTCATGCAGTATATCTTGTAGATATTTGGTATATCATGTAGATCATTGGTTGATTTCCTGTATGTCATACATATCATGCATTTCGTGTACAAAATGTATGTCATGTATTCATGCGTATTGTGCATTGAATGCGTTTGATGTGCATCATGTGTTTCATGTATTTATCCTATGTATACAGTACACATAGCGGATGTCGTGTCAGATGTCATGTACATCGCACAGTATGTATTAGCAAAATTCAAGGTGTTGATAATAATGGCCCTTTGACCTTTTGCAGATCTAGCATTTCCATGGCACCAACAGTCAAACAAGAGACGATTATCATGTCGAAATGGGCAGGTGACTGGATAGAAAAGAAACCTGAAAAGACTACTATTTATAACAAGGGAGTTCAATAAAATGATGGAATTTTCCTACAGGCTTTTTTTTTGATAGTTATAAATGATATAGGTTATTTATAAAATAATAGGTTATTTCAATATTTCCCAAAAAGGGCTATTTATATCAAAGGATAGTTGGATGTACCACTACCAACGTACCCCTATGGGAAATCCTTATATAAGTCCTATATGGTGGGTATTTATGGAATATAATCCCCAAGAATCCCTAGAGAACACACTAAATACCATGGGTACACTGTTAGGGGTACACCCAATTGTCCCTTGATTATAACAATGATGAGAACCTGATAGCCAAGGTGTCCCCATTGCTGGTGACCTTCACTCCAGATGAGGAGAACCCACATGTGAAGGAGTGTGGACTCTCGAGTGAAAAGGAACGTTTGATGTGGAACATGTGGGTGTTTCCAAAAATAGTGGTAACCCAAAATGGATGGTTTATAATGGACATCCCTATTAAAATGGATGATTTGGGGGTACCCCTATTTTCGGACACACCCATGTTCATACCGTTTATACATGTTAATACCCTGTTTTTTCTTCATCCAAATGCTGCAAAAAACATCCCTTGCAAAAAAAACCTGGGGAGGTAATTATTTCCTCTTTGATGTTGCGGGTTGTGTTTTTTTCAATTCGTTTTTGGCAGAAAATGTGTAAACTTTCAAGGTTTGGTGGTGAGCTCTACCAAGTGACTTTGGAGGCCTTCAAGACAAGATGTATAGCCAGTAAGCAACTTCCAAACGGAGTGCCAGTCGGACGGGAAAGGAAATATAAAAACATACTACATTGTACATATTATGAACTATCTTGTAGGTGAGACATGTATGTTCACTGTGATGATGATGATGATGATGATGATGATGATGATGAGGAGGGTGATGGTGATGGTGAAGTTGTACGCACTCTTCTGGACTTCCTTTTTCCTTATGAAGCGTGTAATAGCTCAATGGGCTAAAACTCAATCCTTTCGGATCAGAGTTGTCGACTCCACACGAAGATTTCGGCGAAGGTGCAAGATATTCTTCAGTGCGGAGGCATCACCATGCCCCATGAGGACCCGATTTCCATCCAAGTTTTCCATGTGCAACAAGGGGCTTGTTGTTGATCTAGCCCAGTGATGAGGTAGCGCACCCGGAAATTTCAGGGTTTGTCAGGTTTGTAAAACATTTGAATTTGACCAATGTTCATTCTTCAAAGCTTGCACTGTCCACATCTGTCAATGTTTTCAGAATCTTCTCTTCAAGCAGACCCAGGATGGAAGTGATTTGGCCTACTTCCTACAGCTCCAGATCAGGCCAGCAAGGGCATTGGCATGTGTCGCCCAACGAAATCGGGAGTCCCATTCTGAAAGGCAGCAATGTTTCGGGAGTCGCGAAGCAGCGAAGCATAAGGAAATCCGCATGAAAGTTCTCAGCTAATAAGAGATATGAAGCATTGCAAATGCTGGCCTCTTAAAGTTTTATACATCCAACATCATCCAACCATGAATGTCCTCCTTCCCCACTACGGCTTCGGTCTTGTGGGGATTGGATTTTCGACCATGGGAATCCGACCTTGTTTATAGAGATCCTGCGTCCTGAGATCCCAAGAATCCCTATGCAGGTATGGTACCTTCATATGGAGTCATACATATGGATCATGCACTCACCAAATTTCAATGTGCAGAGCTCACACACGAGGTTCATGTATATAAATGTTGTACTGTTCATGTTCCGATAAGATGGTAATCCCTACATTCCCAAATGATCCCTACACAACAAAGGCATTCCAAGCAGATTGTAATCCTTATACTCGCTAACAACACAACAGCACGTGTATATTCCTGGTGTACCTATGCCTATTCCCTATATTTCAGGTACCTTTCATGTTAGATTCATAGTCACCCACAGGTGATGTTTCCCCTTGGCAGGACCTTAAATGGCACATACTTTGCACGTGAGGAGGAGCGTTTTTTGTGTTGTTAGTAGATGAACTGAAAGATGACTTGGCGTCCAGAAAAGGGGGGTAAAGAAACAGCTTTGATTGATTTTGGATGAATTTTGGTTGTTGGATGTCCTAGTTACTGTATAGTATGTTGATTTTGTCGATGGGGAATGCTGCTTTCGACTTTCGTTTTGGTTGTTGCGTATGTCATCCTACTTTCCAGACAGCCCACTCATCTTACCAGTTCTTGTGTAAAGGAAAGTGATTTTCAGAATCTCTGTGGGAGATGTTACCGTGTTATCTGAGGATATCGTTGTTACACCAACAGCCCAAAAAAACAGTCACTGAGAAACAATGGTTACAAATCCTCTTCCGGGAATCCCGTGAACCGAGGATGGCAACGACCCATGGTTTGCCGTTTTTCGACTCATGACCAAGGAAGATCTCCATAAAGCTACTCGGATTGGATGTGAAAAGTCTTGAAGCACCACCCTCCAGGGAAGCAACATATCCCTACTAAATCTACAAAGATCATGTTTCGCAATTTGTGCAGCAGGTTGCTTTTTGCAAAGGATGTTCGTGAGTAGACGATACCTATGTAAAAAATGTATAAATAAGCAATTGTAAGCATAGATATGTATATATATATACAGATGATATGCGACTTTGGGTTCAATCTTGCCAAACCGTCGTTTAGTGGAGGCATGTTTTGTAACAACAAGGCTGATTGAGAGAGATCACTTGTTTGATATCTTTAGCTTCCCTCAAAGCTTCAAAACAGAGCAGAACGGTGATGTTTGCTCATCGTTGGGATTTGCGTTAGAATTTGGACCTCCCTCCAAGTGATTCTTCAAGCAGGATTCTTCAGCTTTTGTCATCTGAATTGCTTCGAGTTGTAAGACTTTGGGTGGAAGTTGTTCAACAACAGCAGCAACAACAACAATCACAACCACAACATGAACTCGACATTCTGAGGCCACAGCCCTGCTTTTAGAGGCAAAACAGGTGGGTTCACAACCCAACCCACAGAAACCGGTGGATGTTGGTTGCGATGTTGGTTCGTTGCGATGTTGAAATCCGGCCAACATGGCGGTTATCAGTTCGGGATGGTTATCAGGTTATCAAGTTACATAAGTCACATCATATCATCATATCATACCATATCGTAGACTGTATATCCCACTATGCAGCCGGGGTGGTCGAGGTTTTGTTCCCAGAGTATTTCTTGGGCTGACGATGATTGCAAAAGTTGTTTCGTTTTGTCCAGAATTTGCCATGTTTTCTGGGAGTCAAGAATCAAGATTCAATTTGTATGAGGCTTGTTTTTCTCCACATGAAGGAGCTTCAAGTTTGGATATTTGTTTCAGGAAAGTCATCAACTTTATGCCACTCAATCATACTCAATCTACATGCCGTTTCATCTGTTGGTCACGCCTTGTTTTCTCGACAGGCAAGCCCAGGTCCTTGCACGCCATCAACAAGAACCTCTGTGCCCTTTCCATGTCAGGGGTCCTGTCATGAAGCAGGATGATGAATTTTCGAGTACGGTACTGTATTTTTGTTAAAGGATGTTGGCAATTGTTGGGTGAATCTCCGAAAGAAACTTACTAGCATCGAAGGGCCCAGGGCCCTCACATTTCATATGTCCTTTGAAACTTTGAGGGATGAGTGTCCATCGATGGTGGAGAAGAAAAAACTGTTCAAGGTGTATGAAGAGCACCAACGTTGGTGGAGCTTTGTTAGATTTTTTGATCTTTGCAGCAAATTCCCTTTTGTCCCACTTGAGGTGTCATCATTTAAAGAACGAACAGCATCATTTTGCCTAAGCCATGGGAATTGTTGAATTGTTGGAATTGATCCTGTGCAATCCAATCCTGCATCCTGTGAATGATTCCTTTTTTTTTTGAGAGGAAATTCCCATCCCATATGTTTCTGTGCCAAACCCAAATGAGCTTGGATGTTTGGGATCACTTTGTAGTATCTTGACTTTGCACACTTCGCCAGTTTGTGAATAAATGTATGAGTTGGCACCCTTTTTTTCCAAATTTTGGGGTATTAGATATTCTCCAAACATGTTTGAAAAAAAAAAACATCTATTTCATTCTATTTCTATATCCCATAGGGATCCAATGGGACTGATATTACCTGCTCTAAAAAAAATAATACCATACAGAGGACCATACAAAAATCCAGCATTCACGTAGGATCGGTAAATATATAACATACATCCAATCGTCCCAGGGGATCCCCGCTGCTTCCGGTATGTACGTAACTGAAGCCACGGGTCCACCGGGCTCGGCGGATCGAAGGTTTGGATTGCATGGCCGAGCTGGAGGTTGGAAATGTTTTTTTGAATTGGGTAGAAGTCCAACCTATTGAAGTTGGTAGTTTATGTAACATGTTTTAGAACATTCCAGTATTTGCGCTAGGTTTCAAACATGTATCCAAGACATCCCAGGTGATTCGGCGGATGTCTTCTAGCAAGAGGCGGTAATTTCAGATGTTTTGAACAATAAATGTTCGCCCCAAAGAGCGAGGTTCAGAATCCCATTTTGGCAACTCAACCAACACCAAACGAGTAGCAGTTGATGAGTATCCATGCGTATCCAGAAAATCCCCACATGGTTGAGGGTCCCTTATGAATCTTCACCTTTTTCTTCACCATCATGGGACTGGGGGGTGTCACACTCCAGGTGTTAAACTTGGCCCCCAAGTTTGAGAGATGGGGTAGTTTCTGGTATTCGGATGGAAGTCCGTGATTTGTTCTCTTGGTGGAAAAAGCCTCCCGTTTTTTTTCCCAGTTTTGGAGGACGACGAGGTTTGATAAAGACCATACAAAGCAAGTGGTTCAAGCCAGCCATATTCATCCTACATCAGGTTCTTTATACTTTGGTTGTCCTTCAAAGCTATGACTATGTAAAAGAAGCCCAGATGCTTTACATCATCATAGCTTCAGCATGTTGCAAGTTGAGCATTTGGGATCATTGATCATGACTGGTCCCTCCCTGCACCCTGCAGCATGCTATTCATCACCATCAGCTCAAGCAACAGTTGGCCAAGAAGCAGGACCATTTCAGGGTGGCACAGTGTCTTTGGTGTGATGCTGAATCTGTGTCCAACTAGGTCCCCCATGGGCTTGGTGAAAAGAAATGGCAGAAAGATCATCAACAAAACAATGGTTATTCACTTGTTTTTGCAGTAAAGATATATAAAGATATTATTTTTAAAGATCACGACTTGTACCCAAAAAAAGTTGATCATCCATGGAGTTTTTGGGTGACTTTTTCCTGCGACAAACTTTGTTGGTTTCAACGAGTTGATCCTCCTGCTTCACGTGTTTCATGATGTATAATTGAACCATATATAGAGGTGGTGACGTACCGCAGGCAACGTTGCACGATGATTTGCCATATAGATAAGTGTTATGTACATTCCTACGTATGTATTTACCTATCTACCTTTCTGCCTATCCCTTTCTCTTGCTATTTGCTTGTCATCAAAACATCGCATTGTTTTTGGCGTTGTTTGCTCATTGTCGTTTATCTTGTTTCTTTAGTGTTTCTGTTTAATTTGATTTATATAGAGTGCAGGTACAGCTATAGAAGTACGTATAAGAAATAGCTATTTTGGGAGTGTTTTCACTCCCAAGGATCTCCAGTCAACCTGCCCATGGCTCCATGGCTCCAAGCCTCGTTGCCTCCTTCGTTGTCCAGGAAAGATGGCCGGTGAGCTCAAGCCTTGGAAATTTTGCCAAGTTCTTGTCAGGGTCCATGATCCCAGGTGAAGATTTGGTCGTTTTGGTGGCACTGGAAGTGTCACCTTATATATAATGGTGGTGGTTTTTCGTAAGGGAAGAGTCCCCCCAAAAATCTTTGGAAAACTTCAGGTTTAGGAAGTATAGTCATTTGCCTAGAAGATTGGTTATATGATAGGGTTAACACTTATTGTTACAATGTTATGAAGATGCACCAATAAGAAACCAAAAAAGAAATGGAGGAAATCCGCAACATGCGCATGCAATCGCCACATGGGGATCTGGGAAACTTTGATTCGTCAAATCTTGGGACCTGCAAAGAGTAAAACGCCAACCTTACCCACCAACTACCTTTGACATGGTTGAAATCGGAAGCCGGAGAGGAACCCAGAAAAACATAGCAGGTCGAAATATAAAACGAGAGATTGAGGAGGGATTGTTTTTTACGTTTGTATACAACATTAATATATCATATTTTAATTGTTTTTGGAACAGCAACTGAACTTCGAAGGGTTGTTCGGATACTCACTATACTACAAGCAGTGATTCTATACCACAGACCAGCTGCAAAATCAACCAATCTCATTCTTGTTCAAGAAGTTACAAGATTCAAGATACTACAATTCGTAACACAGAACTCCTTGAAGTATCCTTTGACAGCCACCACCCGTTTTTTTTTACCCAGAGGGAAAAAAAACCGCTCCGACCTCTTTGCGACGGCCCATGGATGTGATCTCACCGACCGTCAGGCCCAGCGATGCCAAAAGCAGTCGAAGTCAGGCGAAATCTGCGGAGCCGGAAAACAGCTCCGAAGCAGTCGAAGGCGGCGGTGCACAAGTTTCCCGGATGGTGCCCCCTGGTGCCTGGTGATAGTGGCAGGTAGATTTCGTGAACATGTTTAAATGGAAAAAATAGCAGTTGATTGCTTGTGTTGTTTTTTGTTTTCGGTTGTGAGGTGTTGTAAGGGAAGGGTTGTTGAATATGTATGAATATATTGTTGAATAATAGTTATATAACTGTTTTGTTTCTTTTGTTTTTCCCCGCCATGGTGTTCGGTGCTTTTTGTTCGGTGCTTTTCAAATGTTGCTGAACTGTGTGTCAAGTGATGCTGGGCATCCCACAACATGATGCTCGTTGATGTTTCATGGTCAGGTTTGCGTGTGGACAAGGCCCGCCAATTGAGCTGTGTGATTGTGTGTGATGTTCCAAATCATCATTTGATTGTTGAATGTTGCGCTGCTACAGTTTTGCATGATTGCTACTGTAACCAAAATTGCCGACTGTTGTTCAAACAATTTTGATTTTGGATGACCTTGTCTTAAGGATCATGTTAAGGAACATTTCCAATGTCAGGGGTGTTCCTCATAGCTGTGCACATGTGTTGCATGTCTCTTTGAACCTGCCAGGTGGTATTTCAGCTCCCCGAAAATTGCCAGCGCTCAGTCTTGAACAAAGACCTGGCGGAGCGACCCAAGCTGTCAATGACGAGCAGTTCACAAAACCTCGGTTGGTTTGTTACAGGGGATGATACAGGGATGATACTACCCAGCTCTATGAGGACTACAATAATAAGAAGCCCATTGTAAGGATTTGTTCCATTCTAAGGATTTTTGTTACTGTTGATGGAAGAAATCTGGCTAACCATTCAATAAAAAGGTAGTTGATCTACTATTATTTACAAGGTTTGATATATCCCAGGTGGTTGGGGATGGGATTTCTGAAGCAACGATGAGTTGGTTTGGTCCTAAACCTTGGGCCAACAGTTGAGCATTGAAAAATGGGCCCCGGAGGTTGTTTAGGGGATTTGTTGGGGATGAAATGCTAGCCAGTTATATAGAGATTATAAATTATAATAAACCAATATAAGGATCCCTATTAACCAACCACTGAATTTTATGGAAAGTAGCCACGGTTTTGTTTTTTTTCCGTGGCTTAGTTGATGCTGAAAAAACAACACCAGAGAGTCGTTTCAGCCTTGGACCTTGGAGTGGTTTCCGGATCATCGACCTTGATTGCCCATGGGAGGAGGCGTTATTGGACTATTTGCCCGTGGGCTTACGGCTTCCTGGGCTAGTTCAATGGGTACTTCGATATACTCCCAAGGTCCATTGGCTGGGTGCGTGGATGAGTCAAGACTGGATGGCAACGATGTCACGTGATGGTCGGTTCTTTTTGAAGCGGTCGCGAATGGTGATGGTAACGTATCGTTTTTTACAGTACATGTAAGATATGTGTAGATATTTTGTCTTGGGATATGTTTAGATGAAAGTCACAAATGCTGGTGAAGATAACACTGTCACTGTTGACCACGCTAATGGTGATGATGGCAAGGGTGGTGCTTCAGTGATTGTTTCAGAGCCTCCCTGATGTGTTTTGAAAGTTTTTGCCCGGCCAGGCGCACGGTGTGTCCTTGTCGACGATGTTTCGAAATCTCGCAGAGTCAGTACCTTAGCCTGGTATTCCAAAGGATGTCGTCTCACCTGATGTAAAAAAGTGAGAGATAATTACCAACCTTAACTAGTTATCCGGGATCTTGTCATTCATCACCAATTACATATTAGAATAAATGAGAGGTTTGCGAAGTCTTGTGGGTTCGATGTGCGAATCCGTGTTTTACACTCATCCATGGATTTGAGCTAAAGTCTAGGGAATGCTTATTATGCAGCCGCGGTTACATGGATGCAACCTTGTTGCACGTTTTAGGCGTTCGAAGACCGTGGTCATTGTGCAAGACACGGAGGAGGGCGACGTGTTTCTACTAAGATGGAAAAGAATCAATGAGCACGAGGTGGCCAGTTGATAAGGCAAACATCCCGCATTGACTATGGTGGTTTAACATTGTTTAGATATCCGAACTCGTGCAGAGTTTTGTTTCTCAACTGCATCAACATGCCCTGGAGTCTGGAACTTTCAATGTTGACATTTTGCTTCCAGGGCGTCAATCAAAGTATAAGATGACCTATGATAAGTATTGCATGATGATTGGATCATGATGCGATGATATGCTATGTAAAATCATCTTATTTTGGATGATCACATCTCTCGAAAAGGTGGTTCTGTTGGCATGAAGAGAATTTCGTGAATCGGTGAAGCATAGGGAGGTCAGGTGACATCACCGACGTGAATTTCTAGGGAGGTGAAATCTTCGAAGTCACCCAGATTGATTGTAGCCTATACATTTACAGTTTACACCTTACATAAATGAAATTCTAATGTCTTATGCTGGAAGGTTTTTTTGTGACGAGCACATGGATATTTTGGGGATGACCATTTTCTAAACACTACATGACGAGCAAAAACGCAAGTGGTTGGGGGTTGAGCACTAGTACCCGCCTGCTGGCTTGAAATCCCCGAAACAAAATTGCCACTAGGAAAATAGAATCGTGGATGTTGCAGCCTGCTATGTTGGATTTCCGGAATGTACCAATCAGATACATAGAAAATACGTGGTATACACGGCAGTGAGTATATGCTCCCTACCACTCTTCAGACAAAAGTAGAAAACTCTATTGAGTTGTTTAGATCTGTAATGAACTGTATATTCATATAGTCCCTACAAGCTGTTTTTTTCAGATTGACCATCCCCTAGCGTGAAACGATTGTACAGCTGACGGATCATCACACCGCTATGCCCCATAGGACTACATCTTTGGTGGCTTTGCCACTTCCGCCTGGGAACCATGTTCCAGGCGGGTCTTGGCGGATTCACTGGAAATTGTACCGACCTCACATGAGTTTTGGGCCCCCAAAAGGTAGCTGAGGTTTCGGGAAAGCCAACCTTATTTCAGGAAAATTGAGGTTGGTGAAATATGATTCCATTTGGCCAGATACTGTTGGAAGCACTAGTTGAGGGTAGCAGGTCTTTTGTCCAACTCAGCAAGAAGCCAACTGATGACATGACTGTGCCGTCGCTGATTCTGCCAGGTTCTACGGTTCGGGTGAGGTGCAGCTTTTTTGAGACAAATGGACTTCGGACGTTGATTCGAATGGCCCGAAGATGGTTCGTAAGTGTCCCAAAAGATGGAAGTTGAAAGCTCATGTTTTCATTTTCAATGATGCCTTGAAAGGATAATTCGGAGTTCAGACAGAGCAAGGATCAAAGCTTAGGCAAAGAGTAGAGAGAGTCGGACGAAGGAGTGTTTCCTGTATCTTCTTTAAAAGTAAAAGATGCTATGCCGAAGTCGCTTATTCTGAATTTTGATGCGATTATTTCATCCAGTCCACAACTTTCCATGGGATCGTTTGGGTGCTGAAATGCAGAAACCTTCATGCAAACTGACGTTTTGGGAGGCCTTTGTATTCTCCTTCGGACGAGTTAGCCCTGGTGCATCCTGGGAGGTCTTCAAAGTTGCACTTTTTTGCCAGCTTTTTCTTGGGTGTTTTTATAGACGGTTAGTGCCCCCCAATGTCTCCCTGAAATGGCGCCCAAAAAAAAAGATAATGATAGCAATGATGATACTAGCAATAGCAATAACAGTATATAAGAATAATGATTGATAATGATCTTCAATGAGAAAGTATGATGTCATGATTCTTAATCTTGACATCCTTTTCTGAATGTTGTTCACAAATAGTGTTTTCAGTGTGAATATCATTTGGAGTTCTTCTAGCACGCCGAGTTTCGGGCGGCGTTGAAAAACTGTACATGTTCAATAGGTTGAACCTCCCACCAAATTGCCGGGCCAAATTCAGAGGTTCAATTCTTTCCATGGTCTTCTGTCAACGAGTACGAAGCTCGGAGAGAAAAGGATTTGCGATTTGAGGGAAACCAATTGAATTGAAAATAAACGACTTGTCGCTTTGGAAAGCAAAGTTGTCACGAAGTGAGAAAAGATAAAAGATGTGTTTACTTTTGTATTCATGCTTGAGAGGTGTCATCTATAGATAATGTACCTGTATTATCCGGTAACATTTTGATGTGTTTGTTGGTAACATCGGAGTGGAAGTTTGCTCCCATTGGTCCCTTGGCCCACTGGCCCAGGTGCTGTATGTACGCCGACCAGCAGATGTTTGGAATGGGTGGTGGTGAAGGAAACGCCAATTTCTTGAGCATTGTTTTGACGACATCACCCACGCGGTCATCGCATTTAATTGTATGTGATGTATCTATTTTTTGCACAGTAGGTTGAAAATAGGATAGTAAAATCTATGTGCTGAAGATGGATGGTGGAAGTCATACCAATTTTGCCCTAGGTTTGCATAAATGATGGAACATGAGTTTCTGCTTTGCAGCTTTGCTATGAACAAAGTCTAAAGTTTCAGAATGAGACTAGCTGTATCCCGGTTGCAGTATGTGTAGCAAATTAGTTTTATCAGGACTAGGTCACTGTGACACTTTTAGGCTTCACATGTACTTTCTTTGTTTAAAGTCGCTTTTGCGGGAGAGACGATTTATGGGAAGACTGCCGCTACAGGACGACATGCCTTTGTGATCCAATCAGATTTGCTGCGCTGGACTAAGACTGACATTGCTACCTCACGAATCTAGTTCAGCTGAGTGTAAAGGCAGTAATCAAAGCATTTTCCTAAAGCTACCT
The DNA here is from genome assembly GCA_000507305.1 of Breviolum minutum Mf 1.05b.01. Taxonomy (NCBI): domain Eukaryota; class Dinophyceae; order Suessiales; family Symbiodiniaceae; genus Breviolum; species Breviolum minutum. The sequence continues at coordinate 428,474 of DF239027.1, forward strand.
CGTACGAAATAACAGATGCTTTCCATGCAGATTTACCACTTACAACTCGATGCAACGCCGATTCCAACAATCATTTCCAAAAAAATGTCCCATGTGGACTATCATTCCGACCCTGCAACAACCGTTTTGACTCAGGCAAGGTCACTCATCCCCAACGCCAACATTTAGGTTTGCGCCTCAAAAGACTCAAATGAAGCATTGCAAAAGGTGAGGTTGATAGTTGATTCCGAAAATGATTACTGGGTGGTGACATTTTGAAATATTTTGTATGTTCAACCCTATCTGGTGAAATGATCCATTTTGATCCATTTTGACTAATATGTTTCAATCGGGTTGACAGCCAGATCCTGGACATTCTCAGGATCTGCATTTCACTGAAAACTCATGGAGTTGTTCAACCAGTCACTTAAAAATCGCCTAAAAAATCTCACATGTTTGAAACTCAGGATGGTTCGAAGGAAGGTTTAGTAACAACTTCTGGTTACACCGTTTTTCTAAGTATCTAGACTCGTAGGCCCCCCCAGCACTTCAGGAACACCATCCTCGCAGCACATGAAGACTTCGTAGTGCGCGATATTGAAGTGCAACTTGGTTGCTGAGAGCCTGCAAGTTTTCGATTTTTAGGATGAGTTGATCTAACTTCTTCCATCGATTCTATGCTCATTTGCCCAGCAGCTCTCTAAAATTATAAGTTGGGACAACAAGCTGGTCGGTGCAAAGATTCGATTATGTTGTATGATAGTGTATGTATATAATATACAAACAGTTCCTGATAATATTGCTAATGTTACATTATATTACAAGTTACATCAGTATATACCTCAAATCACTTTGGAACACTTGATCCTACCTTTTGTCCAAAACAATCCGTTCGCTGTTTAGCGTTTCGTTGTTTCGCTTGATCTATTGGTGTTTTGCGAAAATTTCACCTTAGGTGGTCCTTGGAAGAAGTTCAATGACAACTTGTGCACTTCGCTCATCCGTTCATTGGATACAGAGAAATTGGCCCCTGGTGTCGACCCCTTCTTGCCGAAGCGACCAGCGCTATGCGGCTGGGTGAAGATGGGTAGTTGAACTGATCGGAGAAGCAGATGAAGCAGAGCTGGGTGTGAAGAACTGCGACCACGTGTGGCCGAGCAGGACATGAAAAGAAGTGGAAGCGCATGAAAAACAAGAATGACACCAAAGAAACAATCCAGAAGGGAATTTGTGAACCCAGTCCAAGCCATTAGAATACAAAGGGGGAATGTTCTCAAAAAGAAACGATTCAGTATGTTTCTTTAAGAAAATGGGGAGTTCAGAGGTTTTGTTGGCGTAGCGAAGGTATCAAAAGACAGTTGCAGCTTCATGGAAAAAGTCATCCCAGGTATTCCAAGGAGCGTGGATGTGTTGGTAAGAAAACTTTGAACATGGAGCATCCACCAGTTTGGAGATCCATCTCAGATTTTTGGGGTGGATTTTTTTACGCAGGGAGTTGAGGGAAACTCAGGAAAGATGTTCCACTTCCATGGTCAGTAGGTGACTTTGTGCCCCCTCAATGGAGACTAACATAAAGATTGCCAATGGAAATTGAAGCGAAGCGGGCTGATTGCCAAGTTTCAGATCATTGTTCCACAGATCGAAATCAATAACTGACAGCTCGTCATAAAACAGATCCAACTGGGACGTGATTCAAGTGTCTCGTTTTGCCAGGGCCTTATCTAATCACAGAACCAACACTCCCCACACATCCTCGCAAAGTTTGGTCATAGACCGTCGCAGTGTTCCATACACTCCATACTGTATCTTAGGAATTCAGGCACTACCAAAGCGAGACAGTTATTACAAAAGGAAAAAACGCTCCTTCTCTTAAAGTCACTCCATCCCCACAACATATCATCCACAACGCAATCAAAAAAAAACATCTCAACAAAAAAAACAAAGAAAAACTTGAACAAAAAGACAAAATTCATCAAATCTAATTCTCCTCAACACTCTTTTCACACAAAAAACACATCAACATCCAATCCTGACAGGTGTGTGTTTCTGTGTTTTTGTTCTCCTTTTCCTTTAAAAAAGCAAAAAACACCATGGTCTTGGGAAAAGCTTTGACGTTGGGCCATGTCGAGTCCTCATCTGCCGAGTCGGCGGTGGTTGTGTGGCTCCATGGCTTTGGTGATTCACCAGGAGGTTGGGCTCAAGCCCTACAGCCTTTTCGGACGACCTTGGAAGTGCCGTATCTTGGGTCAAGTTCCAAGTGGAGGCATGTGTATCAAAAGAGCATCAAAAAATAATTATTAAGAGTATCAAAACAAAATTATTAAGAGCATCAAAAAAAAATTATTACTTTTGTATGAGAAAATACAAGAAAAACGAAAACACGAAGAAACGAGACCCAAAGAAACGAAGAAACGAAGGAACGAAGCAGCCAAGAAACGAAGAAACGAAGCAGCCAAGAAACGAAGAAACGAAGAAACGAAGCAGCCAAGAAACGAAGAAAACGAAGAAACGAAGCAG
>DF239027.1:430994-463129 GCA_000507305.1 Breviolum minutum Mf 1.05b.01
TTTTTTTTGATCCGGTCAGTGAGGCAATTTTTGCTCCCCTCCCACACGAAAGCGTTTCTATCCCGTGGGAATAATTTTTTTGATCCTCTTATTAATTTTTTTTGATCCCCTGGGAATAATTTTTTTTTGATGCTCTTATTAATTTTTTTTGATCCCCCACCCGTTGGAGGGGTTGGTTTGTTTGGTTTTGGATATGTCCTTCCTCTTTAAAAGAAAAACCAAGGGGGTGCGTGTGATTTTTGGGGAGAATGATTGGATAAAACTAGGGTTCAATTATGAAGCAACATGTTCAAGGTGGAAGTTGGTGAAATGAAATGGTTCCCATGCTCTTGAAAGGAAATGAAAGGAATATTGTTCTCCAAATGGCAGTCTTGAGCGGTTTTTTGTTTTCGCTGGTGGGGAGGGCTCAGGAAGGAAGGTTTCATGCAGGCGTGGTTTGGTTGTGATGTGTTGCAGTATTTTGAAGATCTGAGGTGTTTAGGGTTTTATTTTTGTTATAAAGCACTGTATATATATATATGATTTGACCAGATCATGTGTTTTGCATGTTTTTGTTCCATTTAAAGATTTCAGTCCTAGACTTTGTAGTATGTCATGTTTAAGTCTCTTTTGCATTTGTTTATGTACTTGTTCGAAGCGACCAGCTGTTGTGCTTGAGACTGTGAAGGTTGAAATGGGTACACCTTTGTGCCCCATTGCTTTCGCAGCCCTGCTTTGGAAATCGCAAGTTGAGAGCGTGGGGACAGTTTAGAACACAGGAGCAACCTGGTGAAACTGGTGGAGTTTCCATGACCCACCCAATCATTCTTGATAGAATCTTAATCTCTAGGCAATCTGGTGGTCTTTGGGAGAAAAGAAAACCTGGTTACAAGGTGGGCTCCTACCAGTTATGAATGGAGTTCTAAGCCCTGTAAAATGGCCTTATGCATGGTTAACTGTGGTTATAGCCCATACTTCTGTACTTATAGGGGTTTATCACTGGTAGGGGCCCACCTTGTACCCTCCTGCTATGTTTTTGTCACCCAACTCTTTCAAAAGGAGCGGATTCAAGTGGGATCCACCGACTATGATGATTTAGATGCTGAAGGTGCCTATGGAAGATCTGTTGCAGACGTGCTTGCAGAACTTCATGACTTAGAACAAGCATTACCCAATTCCACACGTTTATTGATTGGTGGTTTTTCTCAAGGTGCAGCCATCGCGTTGGAATGTGCCTTGAAGTATCCCAAACCATTGGCTGGTTGTATTGTCGTTGCTGGTTGGGCAAGGCCTACGGTGCGTGAGTTTCTAGCCGAGGGATCCACTTCCAAAACCCAAACGCCTTTCTTATTATGTCATGGCGAAGCTGATGATATGGTGGATGTGAATTGCTCACGTATTCTCAAAGACTTGTTATCGAAGAAAGGTGCAGAGGTTCAACTTCAGACATATCCTGGAATCCAACATGAGTCCTGTCCCGAACTTCTGAATGCCGTCATGGAATCTAAGATGCTGATTTTCAGGCATGTTTTTTATTTTTTCATGTTCACCCCAAAAACATGTTGAAATTTGAACAGATGAACCAATTTGAGAACTGTGTTTTTTTTCACTTGGTCAACAAGAAAAACACACCACTCAGGAGTTTATGTGTAAAGGTTTGAAGTTGCCGATTCCGACGTCGATTACTTGGGATGACTCCGACAGTGAGTCTGACACGGCCGTGGTGTATGTGTCCAAAAGTCGTTTGGCAGATCTTCAACGGGCGAGTTCCGACGTGAGCCAGGCAGCTCTCTTGGAATTGGTGGATCCTACTGGTTTAGCTGAAACTCAACCAAGTTGATGGTAGCTGTTTGACTTGGAGAATTTGGAAATCCCCTAAGAAAGACGAAGCTTCTTTAAACCAGAAAAGCATGGTGTTTTGTGTTGGTCATGGATGTTTTGGTTTCAAGTTTTGACATAATTTTGGTGGTTACCACGATATTGGGATGATTTAGTTTCACAATCATTCCACCGCGTGATGATGAAGCAAAGATAATGATAATGATGTATAATGATAGTATTTGTTTGGCTTTGCGGTGATAAAGTAGAGATGATAATATGTATTGGTAGTCGTCCTGATCATCATCATCATCATCATCATCATCATCATCATCATCATCATCAGTAGTATCATATAGTATCTCATGTTTCTTTTATCCACCACCTCGTGTTTCGATGTATTTTCTAAAGAAACAAACGCACCATGCAACGATTCGCCTAGGAAACAGAGACCTTGGTGCCAGCGGTTTTGCACCAGCCGGACGCTATCATGAAGCTGCCTCCAGCAGAAGCGATCAAAGCCATCGCAGAGGCAGTCCAGAGTGCCGAAGGGCCTGAGATGACAGTGAAAGAATGGCGTGACGCGTAACACGACAGACTTACAATTAAAACATGATCTTTTTTGTGGGATTTTGTTCAAGAATATGTTTGCCCCCTTTTTGTTGATTGATGCTGTAATTAGATGTTTTCAAGGGGTTCTTTCGATACTAAGTTCGAACCTTTGCAGTTCTTTTGGACACTTGGAGTTTTTTTGTTGCCGAAGTGTTTTGACTTGAACAAATGTTGAAGTCTTTGAAACAGCGAAAAACTATCTTGGGGGAAATTCACAGCAGCTATCACCCACGATTCGGGGTCACCCCCGCCGTCGTGAGGCAAAATCCGGAGGTGGAAGAAGCGGAAGAAGAAGAGTTGAGCATCGACGAAACCGATGACGATGGTGATGTGGCAGCTGAACCGCCAGAGAAGCGACCGAGGATGCAACCAGATTGACGTTTGTTTGGGGGGGGCGTATTTGACGGTACAAGAACCGTTGGCAAAAAAAAGCGGAGAAAATGAAAAGCGGCAAGAGGAGGTAGGTAGATACGTAGTGTAATCTTTGGGCTAGAGATTTGTTATCATGATCATATCATCATACATAAGGATTCGGTTCATCATCATTTCAGAATCATCATCATCATCATCATCATCATCAAGTTGATGTCTTACTTCTCCTTTTCTTTTACTGTACTGGTCATCCTCTTCCTTCTGACCATCATCAACTTTTGCAGACCCCCTGATGCATCGACGGGTGTCCGTGCTGCAGGTCAAAGACCCTTGTGCAAGATAAGGTGTAGTACAAAATGTATCAAAATGTGATATGCTTATTGAATCCTATTCATTGACATATCCTTACTGGAAGCATTGAAACATGATGGTTACAACACTTCAACCACACATATCCAACCCCAAGCTGCCATGTTGCATGGCAGTTTTTGATGCTTTCTGCGGTTGCCGTTGGGCAAAAGATTGCACTGCCTAGATGGGTCGAAGCACCTTTGTGTCGTCCTGGTGTTGACAGCCTTAGACGTGAGTCTGGACAGACACTTTGGTTGGGTAAACTGCCAGTTGTCGTCACAGGGATCCTTGCACTGCAGCGACGTCGGGTGAGCAGAAAAGCTTCAGAAAACCTTTGGATTAGTTTGCTGCAGCAGTCAGCAGAGAAACTTGAGGACATTTGTGAGCATTGGAAGAAATTGGATGTCAATGCAACCGAGTTTCAGATTGATAAGTTACTTGGATATATTGCTTTAGATCCAAGGTTTGTCATTCCAAGATTCAAGGTTTGTCATTCTAAGATTACTTCCCAGTGACTTTAGGATGTTTCAATCCATGCTTTTTGTACCTTTGAGATCCAAAAAGAGAAAGTTGCAAAAATATCCCAACTTTTATGGGCCTCAAAAAGAATGTAAAAAAGCTACCCCTGGCCAAAAATGAGCGTTTCATCAGGCCTTAGTTTCAAAAAAAAACGGACTAAGAACCAGCTATTCTTGTGAGGTAGGGGGGGGTGGGACGGGGCCTAGTAACTAGGAGGATTCCCAGGAAAGGACTCCAGGTGTGAAAAGTCAAAAGTCTCCCCGTTTGGAGGCTCAATTCGGATGAAGACGCCTTCCGTGCCTTGTTGCAACGTTGCCCATGGGGCGATCCCAACGGCACGGCCATGGTGGCACGGCATCTTTGTCGCGACCCGCTGGTGGCTGCGCATCAGCATGCGACAAAAGCCTTGGTGCGATTGGAACTGGCGAAGACGGCGTGGAAGCTGGATCTGATGGAGAAAATGGAGAATGTAAAGGGGGTAAAAGAGATAGAATCTTGGTGCATGATGACTGTACTTTTTGTTTTTGCACGTGTTTTTAAACACTTCCTCAATGGTTCATATGCCTTGTCATATCTTTGTGCTCCAGCGTGCTTTGTCATTATGAGTGATATCTCCGAAAAGGTGTCAATTTACTACTCTTAGCATCATTTAACATCAAGAAAACACATATCTACATACAAGTAGGGAGGATGGTCTTTAAGCGTAGGGCGTAGATGTGGTTCAACTGTTTCTTCTTACAAGTCACCTTGTTGATCCTTTGTGTAACTTGGATAAACCTCCTGAAGTTCCACCTTCCGGCTTTTATGATCTGTCCGAAAATGACGATGACGATACCGGGCATGGAAACACTCCTGCTAACCTTTGAGGATGGTTACACCATGTCGTACAATTTTTGAAAGTTCACCATCTCAACTAGTGCATATTGGTATTGGGATGGTATTGAGAAGGTGCAGACAGCTGACAGCATGTGGTTTTCAAAAAAACATGATGCTTGTAAAAGGGAATATGGTCACGTCGCTTGGTGGTTCCAAACATATGTGTTTTTTGGAGGACGATTATTTGGGCCATGCCACCAAACTCAGGAAAACACCAAGAAGCAAGTAGCTTTGTTGTCCAAGAAAGCTATTCATCACCTTCGCCTTTTCCAAATCGAAGAGTCCCACATCACCTTCACAAAAGCGTATTATTTGAGCAAAGATTCGTTAGAATCTCCAGACCCTGATCTTCAAGTTCTGATTCACCGCACCAGCAAGTTGCTAGCAGCCAAGCAATTTCAGTTTTCTCAATCCACTTTTGACTCAACAAGATCAACATCAACAACAACCACCTCTACCTTGTCACTTGGATTTGTTTAAGGTGATTGTTTACTTTCTACCATGGTAAATCACCGTGAAAAACCACCATTTGGAGAATATGTTTTTACTTTTTGCCTGGCATCAAACGGTCGCAAATCCAAGGTCATCCTTGTCATTGGTTCGAAAACGATTGGTGAATGACTTGAGCTATACAGAAGCACAGGTCTTAGCTGCTACGAAGGCAAAGACCTTAGCAGAATTGTCTTTTGGTGGAAAACGCTTCCAAGAGGAATTGAAACTTGGATCAGAATTTTGTTTAGGATATATATAGGGGATGAAATACTACACAATTATATGGGGGTTATTTCATAACCATTACTAGGTGGTCGCAACTCAAAGATTTTTGAACATGTTCACCCCGCAACTTGGGGAAGATGATTTCTAATTTGACGTTCGCATATTTTTCAGATGGGCTGGTTCAACCACCAACAAGTTGAGTTCCCAAATGTCTGAGGCCGTTTCCCTCCTTCTGTGTTTTTTGGAAAAATATGTGTGTTTTTTTCGAGAAAAAAAGCAAGTCATGCGTGCATTCAAAAATTGAGAAAAATGTTTGGATTTGTAGATAAACCTTACACGCCTGAAGTTGAACATAGCCACTGTAGAATGATGGTTGAAAGGCTACTTTCCTTTTGGGATGGTTTTTTTTCAAGTGCTACGTTGCACTTCCAGGGAGTATTTGTTGAGCATCCCAGATGTCGGAAGATGGTAAGGAACTTAGATTCTACTGTCATCCACTAAGTGATGTCGCGGTGATTGTCAAGCGGTGACAAAAAGGTAGTGTGTACCAATATACTTTATCGAGTCAATACTGCATAGATTGGGAAATTGGGAGTTCAAGATATTTTAAGGATCTGTGATAGATACGCTCATAATACAAGTGTTTGATAGATGACTGATAGTCACTATCTGTGTTTCACTATGTTGGTATTGACAGAAGTTTGAAAAAAATGCGTTTAAATGTTCCGTTATTATTTATTTATAGATATGATATGATTCTATGATCTATATCATAAAGTCATCCCCAAACAAAGTCACTGTTCGCAACCCTGAGTGAAGAACCGAACTGCTTCCAGGAAATCCTTCCATGAGAACTCGTGCCTCGTAGACCTGATCTTGGTGTTTCTACTGCACCAAGTTTTGCCTATTCAGCAGCTTCAGAAAACTTTGGGTCTACAGGTGTTCCAAGTTCTACTGGATCATCATGTCTTGTGTGAAGAGATGGTTGAAGGTATGAGTGAAGAAAAGTATTGTTTCGCGAGTGTCGCCTTGTGGCCAGTGGGTGAGGGTGAGGATGGTACGGATCTTCTACTTGCAACTGATTTTGAATCGACATGCTTTTCAGATGCTACTGAACCTGCAATGTATTTGTCACAAGACTCCTTGGCATTGCGAAGTACTTCTCCCAGATGTCCTATTCGCAGAGTGCTGGATTTGTGTTGTGGTTGTGGCATCCAAGGGATTTGGGCCTTGAAGAACTATGCTGAAAGCGCCGTTTTCGTAGATGTAAATCCGCGGTGTCTAAGTTTTACATCATTCAATTTGTGTCTCAATGGTTTGCAGCACAAATGTGAATGCCTCTTGCAGCAAGACATATGTGAGTCCTGTAGCTCTCTGGACTCTCTTGGGTTGTTTGACTTGATCTTGGCCAATCCACCCTTCATTCCAAATCCTTTGAACATCGCCACTGGTGCGAGCCTTTTGTTTGGCAATGGTGGCGATGATGGAGAAGATGTTCCTCAGATATGCTTGGATGGCGCAGGGTATGATAAAATATAAGACTCTTCATGAGGAATTGGACAAGTGTTCAGCAAATTAGGATCAATACGTTTCAGAAAAAAAAGCTGCTGCGGAGGTATTTGAAGATCTTATTTTGAAGGGACCTCAACAAGGGTGGATGGAGCGATGCGTTTCCCGGACAGGGAGCCGTACTTAGAGGTTCAGGTAACTGGATGTAACTGGTCTCATATGTAGCTTTATAACCCTAGGGGGACATATAACCCACTTATGGAGGTTATAATCCTGGTGACTATCCACTTACTAAGTATCCTGAAGCTCTAAGTATCAAATCTCAGGTACTTTCTTTTGTCGTTTCCTTGGCATATCAACACCTTGGATCTATTGGCATCTTCCTGGCAGTTTCCAAGACACCCAACCTGGCGCAGTTTCCCAGCCGCTTACGACGATGGTTGGAGGAGGTTCCAACGGCGATGGAAGGTTCGTGGAAGGCAGACACTTGGGATGTCTTACTGATGGAAAAAACGGGAGAGGTCCCCAAAACGGACGTATGAAAAAAGGCTGGGTAGTGGTAAGATTGTTCGAAGTTTGAAGGAAAAATATGAAAAATGAAATCCGCAGTTGCGCTTTTGCTGCTTTTGTCAGCAGGGTAAACACTGGATAGAAGTCACTTTGGATGATGGAAAGTCATTTGTTTCAATGCCAGTTTGAGTTGTGAATAGACGAATGGAAGTGACGCAGGTTGCATAATATCTTGAATTTATCTGATGTCTCCATGATATCTCCACCTGTGGATTTATATAGTACTTTGTGTTTAGCGTGATGAATGTCGAATAGACACCTGCATCTTCGTAATGTATGCACTCAAGATCCCAAAAGAAACACATCCAGGAAATCTTTCATGGACCTCCTTTACCTGCACAACATTATCTTCCTACTGCTATTAGCAGTTCCATTGAGCCACTTCGATATCAAGAAGCCTTGCAACAACAAGGCATTGAGACTTTATCTCAAATCCTCCTTGTCATTACTCCATCCTCATCAACGGTGCCAAGCGTCTTAGTCAAAGAGGATTTTTCCCATGAGGTCTTTTGGTCGAATCTGAAGCGTTTGCAGCAAATCCGCAAACGCTTGGAAATTGGGAAAAAAAAACATGGAAAAGAAAAATGTGAAGTCGAGTTGGTGAGTGAGGTCAACCAATTTCTTTCTACAGCAAAAGGGGGAAGATCAAGAAAAGATGGATTTGTTCATGTTTTGAATCTGTTTGGGGGAGAAAGAGCTCCGGTGACATTTTCAGATGTTTCTTGGGTTCTTGATTTGGCCCTAGTTTCAAGATGTGAAGGATCTGAACAAAGGCTGAGTAAGTGAAGCGCAGATAAAAACCATGGGATCAGGATCAGGATGATTGACTTCTGTTATGGACACGGAGTGGCATGACTGTTTGGTCATGTGTGGCACTCACGTGTTGTCTTTCGTTGTTATCGGACTCTTTGAATGTATTTGGAAATTGTAGAGTGCGTACTTGATAACTCAATGTGACTTAATGTGCTTGACTCTTGCAAATCTGCATTGATCTTTTGAAGTGAAAACTTCATTTGTGTTTTTTTCCTGCGCCAATCTTGAAATTCAAGCCAGCTGTACCACAAAAAGAAGACAAGCAAAATGACTCACCACGTCCTCGCCACCGGAATACCTTTCAGTACCTTTCCACTGAAATAGAAGCCCCATACCAGGGGGAAAGAAACAATGGAGGGAAGCAGCAGATATTTGATTCATTCACGGTAAATGAAAGAACCATTCAAAAACCTGGAGAGAACTGATCCATCGAAATAATTTTTATTCGCATGCCAGATTCATTGATTTCCTTTTGTTATCACTGCGAAGTTTGATACAACAAAGTGCTTCATTTCATTCAACCTGAGACAACGCATCTTGACAACCTCTTGTGTCAAAGCCGCTGCATGCGCCCCTCGCAACTCAGACACTGTGGTGTTTAACAGCCGATTTTCCACGTCCTTCCCTTGTCAGGTTGATTTGTCGGAAGTGGGAGGCCTTTTTCTTGGATTTGTTTAAGGTTACCCTCTCTGAAACTAACATAGCCCCTGAAAATGGATGGTTGGAATACTGGTTTCCTTTTGGGATGGTCTATTTTCAGGGGCTATGTTAGTTTTACGGAGGGTATATTTTTACTTTCTACCATGGTAAACCACCATTAGATTTAATCATCAGTTAGGGTTTGAGGATTTCTTGTTCCAGCTTTTTTCGGAGCAACTTCAAGTCTTTCACCGGTCTTTGAATCGCTGAGGCTCTTGAGAGGGCATGGATGAGAATGAGAGCAAGAGCAACCAGGCACGGCCAATCTGCTTTTCCAGGATTCTCTTTGAGTTTTCGAAGCAAAGATTCACGAGGAATATGGGAAGACACGGGATTTTGGAAGGTACCTAATTCAGATACATTATATGAGATACCGTGATTTTGAGGAAAACACCGCCTCGTTATGCCAATTTGGCATTTAACGACTTGAAAATTGATAAGATGTTCGAGATCCCTGTGAAATCCACAAAGTCAGTCACATGCATGGCATGCATGTGCCATGCATGTTCCTTCAAAGCCTTTCTACTTGATGTTTGGAATCCCCCATTCCCATGTCCAGACCAGGATGCTGAGAAGCCCGAGGCTGCTGAACCAGGCACTGGTCGGTTTCAGCTTCATTTGCAGGCTTTCTTGAGGATGTACCAGGACATATCATCCCAAAACATATGCAATATGCTTCAGGACCCATATGAAACACCTTCTTGAAATCATTGCAGACCAAGTCCTGTTTGTCAATCTATGTTGCACCATTGGCCAGACATGGAAACAAGAAAGGGATATCCAACTCCGGATACGTAGACTTGGGCACAAATGTCACCTCATCCAACAGTGAGAAGGTGACACCTATAGAAGACGTCCTATGCCTGCATCGGGAAAAGATGTAAATATGTCAGGTTGCTAGTGTTTTTTTTTGAAACGTCACTACACCCCTGAAGATTAACGGCTGGAACATAATCATGGAGGTTTGGAAGATCATTTTCCTTTCAAAATGGGTGATTTGTAGGTTCCATGTTAATCTTCCAGGGTGTACCATGGATGACTGAATCTAGCTTGAAGCAGTAGAGTTTAGGCAGTGAACTCATCAAAAGCGATCCCCAAGTTATGACAAGTCCAAAACCATCGACGGGGTGTCGAAGGTCCAGAAGATCAAGGGTCTACCCGAACAAGGTGGGAAGGAATTCCAGTTTCGGTGTTGGGATTGGGAAATTGTACTAAAATGAGATTGAAATTAGGAAAGATGACGATGAAGTATGAACAGTAACATTTATCAAGGAAAAATGGAGGTGGAAAGATCTCATCGTTTTCTGCAGTTTCCAACTCTGGATTAAGCAGAACAAATACGGTGGCACAGAATGCTCAATCAAAGATATTTGTGACTTCTGTGGATGGGTGAAGTAAATGAAGAAGCTGCAAATACCTTTTGAAATTTCTTGCGTGCTCCCCCCTTTCACCAGAAAAGTGACCTCATTTCTGTAGGGCATCTTTTCTATCCGTCACTTGCCATGTGGGTGGTGGAGCATCCCAAATTACACCCATCAAACAATTCACATGAAATATGACTTTGAGTAAACGGTCTCAATCCTAGAATTCTCATCGTGCATGTCGTATGCACTGTATCATGGAGCTGTTATTTTTTGAATCATCAAATATCTATTTTTATATATATATATATATATACAATCCTTGTTATGCATTGCGATCAGAATGTATCCTTGTTGAATCTCTTAAATCCTGTAAATGTTTCTAGTATGTCCATTGGCTTGTCATGGTCCGTCGAAACCGGTCCGAACTCGGCAGCTCCTCTGCCCCTCGGAACGAGTACCTGACCTTCAAAGAAATGCTCAAGTGCGGGACCACTTCAGATTCACATCCATGTCATTAAACACTAGTCGTTTATTGAAGATTTGTTCTGATCTTAACGTTCATCACTGTTGGGCCCCTTTCCATTTCGAAACACAGAGTCATGGATTGAGAAAAAATATAACATAAAAGGAATAGGATGGAATGGGAAAGTTCTGAAAAATTCATGATGATTCAGGCTCAAAGGGTGTATGTGTTCATCATTGAGGCATGAATCTGCATTACCTTTGGTGGCCAAGTTGCAGGCGTGTTTTGGAGATGACAAAACTGGACCTGTTGGACCCGTTTCGCATCTGTGATGTTTTTTACCTTGTTCCTTTAACCCTCCCTGAAACTAACAGCGAGTTTACCCCTGAAAATTTGTGGTTGGGAGACTACTTTCCTTTTGGGTCCCGGCCTATTTTTCAGGGGATATGGTCGTTTTTGGGAGGGTAACCCTTAAAGGTTCGGGTCCCATCCGTCAATGGATCGCAGGACTTTGTACGACAATTTCCAAGAGGCTGCGGGGGGATTTTGTTGAAGGCCCTCTTGTTGCCTCCCTGGTATCTCAAATAGCTGACGTTGCAACTCCCAGGAATATGATGTTTTGTGACGCTTTACCTTGAATTCCCTTGCAATTGTTTGTTGGTAATGTAGAAATTTTGATTCAAAAGGATGATATGAAGAAATAGGCTGTTGTGACCTGCTGAAGTTGAACCCCTCGAAGACTCAAGATTCGAATGATTCAGATATGACCCTCGCATGTTTTGTAGAAAGGATTGCCTCATGTTTTTGCAAATTTGCTGTTATCATTGTTGCATGAAAGCAAATTGGTAGCAATTGGGGTTAATTAGAGTGAATACTCAGAATCCGGCGAACTAAGTTAGGATTGACCACAAAATCGCAAAAAAACGTTGGATATTTGATATTTACTATGTAAACTTGAACTATATCATTCTCAGTGCTTTTTTTGTGGTTGACTTAGACATCTTAGACATTTGGCGAACACGACGGAGAGGATGTATAGTGGCATGTTCACTACCTGTCCCTCAACTGGTGTGTTTTATTCGCGGATTCTGAAGATTTGGGCAATTTTCATCTCAAAACAGGACAAAAAGCAGCCTAAATGGTCTCGGCAAGTTTAGCTGTTTCTGAGAGAATCCCCTGACCTTCCATATAGATGGGATGGATGGTTTTGGGCAGGTTTTCCAGATGATTTCTGTTCGAAGATTTGGATGCTTTAGCAATCCCAATTGACGGATGGTTTCCAAAACGCGCTGCTGATGCGCTCGACTGAGGAGGTTTGTCCCGTGATCAAGCAGCCAACCGGATTCACAAGTTTATTTCATCCACTCAGGACGAACATGGTGAGGTGCATCTTGCTTGTGGAGTATCACCCTTTGCAGTGATCAAATACCTTGTTGAACAAGGGTTTTTTGGGGGATGAAATCCTACCCAGCAAAAAAAAGGAATTATTTCATAAGGCAATATAAGGATCCCGTCATTAACCAACCACTAACCAGTATCATGGAATGTCACTGGTGGGTTTTGATCACTGCTCACATGTGTGGTAGGCAATCAGATGGTAGTGTTTAACCTCACAATCCCTACCTCGATAGGATTGTATTTCTTGCACCCTTTTGACGCAGTTTTTCTGTCGGTTGAACTCCTAGATCATTTGATATCATTTGATGATATTTGATGTTTACTATGGGAGTGGGGGGGGGCTTCTCGCCACGGCCCAAAACGTGGAAATGGGATACGCCCAAGATGGTGTGAATCAACTTGTTACATAAGTTGATTCAAGCATTGCTAAGCTCTCCCCAAAATGGTGGGTGCTTGGAAAGGAAATTCAGCTGCCCAAAGACTTTGGGGTTGAAAGAAATCACAAAAAGAAACAATGCCCCATGACGTTTGCTAAGTTACTCAGATCCAGTTCCAGCCAATATTAGTTGAGCCACAAAAAAAACACATCATGTTGGGATTAGTTGTGGATGAAAAAATCTCTTGGTTCAGTACAGTTGAAACACCCCTTAATATGGATCCTTAATGCAGACCCTTCAACAGGGATCCTGATTTTTTTCCCAGCCGTATCACCCGGTGGCTGAAGCGGCAAGGACTGGATGTTGTCCAAGGTCCTGGTTTTTGCTGATGCGGATGAGGTACAGGGAGAGTCCGGATCAACGTTTTAGTAATACTGTTGATGGTTCAGAAATCCGGCTAGCCAGTTGATACACCCCTGAAGATGAACGGCTGGAACATAATCATGGAGGTTTGGAAGATCATTTTCCTTTCTAAATGGGTGATTTGTAGGTTCCATGTTAATCTTCTATGGTGTACAGGTATGGTACCTATCCCATTCTTTACGAGGTTTTATACATCCCAAACGGTGGGTTGGGAATGGGATTTGGAACCCAACACTATCCACATGGATTGGCCTTGGGAGAAGTGAAGGTTGTTACCTTCATTTTGGAGCGAATGATCCGTTCCATCAGTATCTCAACAAGAATCAATACATAATCAATTACATTATGTGATCATTAAAATTGAAATATGTTTTCATTTTAATATAATAATGATACACTTTAAATATGGCAACTTCTATTGGCTTTTTTTACTAATCTATTGTCCGGCCACTTCTGGAAATTTTATCGTACCGCCTCAGGCAGGACAGACGAGTGCAGTGGAGGGCCTTGAAAAGTGCCATGGTGAAAAGAGTGAAACGGAGGAGGTTCTCTGTAGTATCCAATTCCGGAGAACAGGGGATTAACCACTATTAACCCAGATAACAGTAAATATTCTGGGAATAATAGTGGTTATTTTTGTGGGGTCTTGAAAACTGTTTGAAAAATTCCGGGTGTGTAAATTGTCATTCCCTGTTTATTTTTGTATGTGGATTCTTGTTTGACCAATATCCAAAAGTGCGGATTCTTTACTTCGAATACAGAGATAACAAAAGAGAACATGGATGGCCCAAAAATGGGTGCTTTACTTAGAATAGATCGATGGCAAAAGATTGACCAATAGATAGCCAAAGGTGGACTCTAATTATACTCTGGCATTGTATGATTGAAACTTTGTTACCTGGTGTCATGCGACTCTCAAAAGATGGGACGCGAAAATGATTTCAATGATTGGTTGTTATCCCTGTATACTTGGGGACATGATGCAATTTGGCGTTGAATATCAATTTTCAACTGTGTGGCGAAGGTGACCCCACCACCTAGTTGAAAGTGGGTTGTCACGGCTTCGCTTCTGAACTTTAATCCTTGCAAAACATATCACAAAGAGAAAATGTAACGCAAAAAGCCATTGAAAAATGATGTTGTTGTATGTTTTTTTGTTGCTTCCTTTGACATTGATTGAACATACTTCTAGTGACCTGTAGTATAATAAGCCCCAAAAAGTCTATCCCAACTTCCCAAGACACAGGTGAAATGTGCGATGCATCATTTCCTTCCAGTTTGTTTGTGAATTATGTGAAGTGGTGGGTCCACTCTCGGCCATTTTCAAAGCGACACGATGTGAGGTTCCTCATGACCAGATTGATCAGAGTCCATGGAGAGATCTTCTGGACAGAGAATGGTGACCTAGATGAGGACCTGTTTTTGCGGCAGTCGAAGAAATGCTGAAGAAACAGACTCTTCCGTGATGAATTTTTTCTAGAGTATCCAATTCTAGTGACTTGTGTCTTTGAATCCATTATATATTTTGTAAAACCCATGGAAAAACGGCTCAGATTGGAAGATATTGGGAAGTGCAACCAAAGCTTAGCACACTGTCACTCATCCTTGGCACTGAGCCAGGATGAACTCCTCAAGCAGCGCATAGATAGCCTCAGTTGGGATCACAGGACCACCTTTGCGTATGAACAGACGATGGGATCGGAAAGCTATATACTCCAGACAGCAGACAACGAGGGACATATCAGCTGCCTTAGGCATCCAGCAATCCAGCAATGCTTTTTGGCGTTTGCTTCGCTGCTTCGTTGTTGTTTGTTGCAAGGTTGGGTTGGCTTTCAAAATCTGGGCGTCCCATCTGTTGGCAGCCGAGAGGATACCACGAATAAGTTTGAGTTGTAAGTGGAAGCTGTTTTTTGTTTGTGATCTGACTGTTTTTGTGCACACTCAATTCTGTATAGTCGAGGTGTTTGTTTGCAAAAATGCCATTCCTGGTGTATCTGTCTTTATTTTGCACTTGTTTGTTTTGGGTTTGTTAATTTCATCAAAAGAACTGGTTGTTTTGGTCGAAGTGCCCAAGGTGGATGTCACTTTGTTGGATTTGGCAGTGGACCAACTACGGAGTATGGATAACTTCAAGGATTGGCCGTGGGTTTTCATGCCGTTTTGTTGCTGGGGGAGGACAGAAATGATTGGTGATGGATAAATCCTCCACCTCTTGTGAAACCCTATGAACATGGGGGGGTATTCTCTATATCAATTGGTGCAAGGGGATTTTTCTGCCATCAACGGCTATGAGTGAAACTGCAGCAGCTTTCAGACTTCCTGTTGGTCGAGAAAAGCCAGGCCCCGCGTGACAAGATGATTTGCATTCTGAATGCTTGTCGAGTGGCCGACATCTCAATGCTGCAAAAAATGAGGCCAAGATGTTTCAGAAATGAGCAGGAACCATCACAAACCCTATGTCACTCTTTTGGTAAAACAACATGGCAATGGAAAGTTTTTCTAGTACAGACTTTTTTTTGGTCTTGTGTCCAAGCAGGTCCATTTCAAGATGGGCCGTTGGATGTGTTTACAGGGCGGTTTAAACGTCCGACCAAAAACACAACAAGACATGCAGTTTGTCGAGTTTTTTTCGGCTTCTACCCACTTTTGGCTTGCTGAGATCAACGATGTGCTGAAGAGATCTATCGTTGAAAGTTCAGGTCTCAGAAATGTTTTGAATTTGACAACTGATCTGTGCAAGATGAAGGCTTTGCTCCAAAAGAACTGACACCAAAAGTACCCGTTTTTAAACACAATTCAAACAACTCCAAACATTCCACAGCATGTGACTGACACTAGGGCATTGAGAGGAGTGAACACACTGCCACAAGTCAGTTGTTCATTGGGCTATGGGGCTTGCCGCCCCATAGCCCTCAAAGACATTCCTCTTTGCTTACCCAAGTATACATGTGCAACATCTAGATGTTTAATCTGTTTAATTCATATACCCCATTCTCATCCTGTAGAACTATGAGGATTTATCCGTACGAAGATACAGGAGAATTTTCCCAGCGGCATGACGAAAAATGATCCTGCACCTTTCCTCCAAGGTGGTGTTGGCCGGCCGTTGGCGGCTGATGACTTCTTGCCATTGTTGATCTATTGCCTCATTCTGGTGGACCTGGGAGGGTGTTGGAATTTTTGATGTGTTGCATCTATTTTTGCCATGTTTTTTTTGTTGTTTCCCGTGTTATTCGTTTGGGTGAACCTTGAGTTTTCTAAGTTTAAAACACCTGGAAAGTTGAATGAAAACGAGATCACCGTTTCGCCCCTTGAGAGATTTTGGGCTCACGAAAAATGTTGTCGCGAGGCCAATCCGCCACGATTGCATTCCAACATGGAATTTGTTGCAGCCTTTAGGCAGGGGAAACATGTTTGCTATTCTCATGACAGGACCAACATCACTAGCTAGTGTGATATTTACAGGTTGTTTTTGGGGAGGTGAAAACCGATCTGAGGATCAATGGGGGTGCAAGTTGTCAGCTGTGTACTGCAGGTGTTTGGGAGGAAGATATCAAGAGACCCAAACAAGACGGTTTTTTGAATATTTTGTAGATTTCTGCTAGATAACACGGACCTCAAAAGGTCGGGGAAGATGGAGCTTGCATTTTCCAATAGTGTAATATAGTGCGTGCGTATTACAGAAGTTAGATTTAGCAGTTTCTGTGCTTATTGACCCTTTCTTTGATGATTTGCTTGTTTAGGGAGTTCGTAATGATTCGTCATTTACTTATATACTTTTTTTGTGTTAGAATCTATTCCTAAAATGTGTCATTTGTACACAACTTGTGCAGCCCTGCAGGCATCCTTCACGTCTCATCGCGGAGGACTGGGTCTCCGCTTGGGTCGATGGATGTCGATGGACAAGTCAGAAGTGATACCGCACCTCCTAAGGGGTGCTAGTTAAACCTTCAGGCATGGTGAATTGACACCCTGTAACGGGACCCTTTTTGGGACTCTTTGGAAGGTTCAGCTATTCATACATATATCAATATTACATTTACATATATATATATATATAGATACATATTTACATATGTACGAATCAATCATTGTACACAAACAGTGGAGTTTCAACAATGTGACCCGAGAATAGTATGGAGCGACTTGTAGCGAGGGACCTAAGTTTTTGTGGTCAATCTCCATTGATTGATTTTTGAAAGCTTCTGTTTCATGGTCTGCGAGTTCCGAAACATGGATGTGTCCCCCAACAATCGTTCAAATTCATTTAAGAGAAACATACCCTTTGATTGAATTTGAAACACTTTTCAAGATGTCGACTATAAACAGGGCTAGGGGGTCTCAGCTACCAAACCATTTCTGGATACTCCTGTGACACCTCGTCCCTCGAGGATGCATACTTTCTGACAGCTTTACAGCGTGGGACCAAAATCATTGATGCCGATGCTGTTGGTGATTTTAAAATGGGCTTCTATTGTTGAATATCATGGGCTTTTCTGAATCGTTGTCATAGGTCCTAGGTCATTATTTCTTTAGATTGACATGTCCTTTTCGTCGGATTTGGAAATTTCTTTGGAATCAACAACTGCTAGCTGCTAACGGTGGTGGTTTTAGATATGTTTTTAATTTTCATCCCTATTTTGGGGAAGATGAACCCATTTTGACTCATATTTTTTCAAATGGGTTGGTTCAACCACCAACTAGACTGTGATGGAAGGGCTTGTCGGATCGGCTCCCAGATCCTCCAAGGGGAAGATTTTGAAGCTCCGCTTGATACATATCCCATAAGGTCAGCAGCTGCGTTCGTCAAGGACGCTGGTCCAAAGGCCAGACCAAATGATGTTGGTGACATCTACACCCCGGAAGATTAACGGCTGGAACCTAAAAATCACCCAAATTGTAAAGGAAAATCATCTTCCAAACCATCATTTTCAGGTTTCATGTTAATCTTCCAGGATGTAAGATCAACAGAATTTCACACACCCAAACGTTCTGACTCTTGGGGAATTGCTGTTTGGACGATTGGAAGGCTGGTTTTGTTGAGGTGAAATATATATATATATAATTATATATATATATATGTATGTATAAGTCCATTTTGCCCAGGCTAGAAACATCACAGGACGAAGCCCACGTTTCAGAGACGTTGCTGCAACGGAAGAAACAACGCACTCGAAACAACCAGGTGTTAGATGTATCAGAGGAGGAGTTCCAGAAGCTTTGTGCTGAGTCGGGCATCAAAGGGGATGGAGCTGTTAAGGAGATGCTCCTGATGCACTGCAGCAAAGTAGTTAGAAAACCTTCCCTATATGTTCTGATCAAGAATCAAGAGTGAATTTCGTCTAGAAATGCTGGCAGTTTCCCCTTGCCATGTTGTTTTTTGATGAAGGAAAGCAACGGAAAGGGTGTCAAGTGCTTTTGCCTCTGCGAACATCTGTCAATGATGCTCCATTTCCTACAGAGAAGACTTCAAAGATTGCAAGGAATCTTCCCAAACATCTCCGTTACAGCCGACAAAAAATGAACACTCTCAAAAAAAAACGCAAAACACCCAACAAAAAAAAGTTCCTTAAAAAAAACAACAGTTCTCCTTTAAAAAAGCAACAGGTCTTTTTGGAAAAACGCTAAGAATGCACCAAATCAACAACCAGCATCCACTGGATCCGGGGACCCCTAACCCCCTTTGGCGACTGATCAGCACCAGGTCCTTTGCCTCCAAAGGATATGTAACGAACGGCACGAAACCTGGAGAAGCAATCACAGCAGCTGAGAAGGCCATGGGAATGGGTTGTTTGTTGGTTGGTTTTGGGTGGCGTTTTGGGAGATAGCAAGGGGAGGGGGGGAGCGACCTTAAAGATCCGGAAAAAAAAGAACATGCTTGATTTATATGGTTAATAGATGGGTGATCATCCCCCATGGATAGCAATTTTTTGTAATAGTCCTTAAATCCAATGGTTATTGTTCGGCTTAAAAAAACATAAAAAACCATGGTCCAAACCGGTGGACCAAACCCGAGACAAATCTAACCATGTGATGATCGCATTGGAGTTGTGGGTTGTTCCATCCACTGGGGATGGTGCACTTGTAGATGGCTGCAATACTGGTGGAAAGGTGAATGTTTTTGAGGAACCTTGTCATAAAGGGTTTCATTCATTGAGATTGCTAAAAAGGTAGTGGTTGGAGTTCATTGGTTCACCACGCAACACTTTCTCACAGTGCAGATGGCAGTTGGATGTTTGCATGTTAGATTTAAAAGAATGGTACCCCAAATGTGTCATACTTTTTCTTTGATGTCCCTTATCACCTTGATGGGCCACTTGATTCTTGTGGATGCTTGAGACATGTTTGAGAATTTTTGGTGAACCATATCATAAACCCATGTTTTTGCGTATAAATGTATACATACAAGTATAACATACAGTATATAATCAACTATTGAAATTGATTCAGATTGGATGTGTATATATATATATAGATATTTACATGGCAAAAGTACAGTCCGTCAATCAAAAAAACAAAACACTAGGATTCACCTTCACCCATTCTGAACATCCCAAGGGATTGGAGCTCAGTGCAGATGTCAGAAAGATCTTGGCGGAGCGTGACGTGGCAGCAAAAACAATTTCACCTGAGTTGACCGAAATGGTGAAATGATGGTGGTTATTTTAATGGTTTTTTTACGTAAGGGAAAACGTCCAAACTCTCCTTCCCTTTTCATTTCGGAATTTGGAAAGTAAGAACTGATTTTTTTAGATCACATCCATGATGGTTGATATAGGCTGACATGGTGGGGCAGAAAATAAAGGATTTTTTTACGGGAATTCCACAGTTCGCAAAAGGACAGAGAGAGAGTCTATCGTGTGCTACCTTATTGCCATTATTTACTCTTGGCATTTCCATCCTGCACCTGAGACGTACAAATCCAGAAACATGGTGTGACGTGGCGCAGGATTTTTTTCGCACTCAAAAGTAGGAAGATAGATTTGCTGTGTTGATATTTGGAGACATTTGGCATTACTATGCATTGATAAGATTTTAGCAAGCAAAAGTAGTCAAATCTAAAGTGGGTGGTGGTTTCAAATATTTTTTATTTTCACCCCTACCTGGGGAAATGATCCATTTTGACGAGCATATTTTTCAAATGGGTTGGTTCAACCACCAACAAGTAAAGGTATTTTTCTAGGCAAAGTTGAAAGTTGAAGATTGTTTGAAAAGGTTGCATACCCTGGTCCTAAGAGCTTGGCTGAGGCATTCGAGCCTTGCCACTTCGATTTGAGGCGGGCGAAAAAAAGGAAAGCAAAAAAAGATTTTTTGGGCTCATGGAAACTTATACCAGTGGTACAGGTTATAGATATATATACATATATATGTATATATGTAATTATAATATAATATGCACATGTATACCTATATGAGTAGATTATTGTATACACATATTTGCCATACATCCAGATTTTATTACCAACAGAAACCCAGACACATCCCTACGCCCAAACGCCCCAGATCCCCGGAGTAGTCGACAAACTTGCAGTCTTCAACGGATGAAAAAACCCTGGACCTTTCCTTGGCGCCAGGGAACCCAATCCGTTCGCAACCTCCGAGTTGGGGATTTGCCCCTGTTGCTGGAAGAATATCGAGTAACAGCCTTAGGCCTTGGAACACATCACTGGAGTTGAAGGCTGGAAAAGACAACCCAAAGTGATACAAATGAACAAAGGCAATTTTCCTCTTTTTGCAAAAAAGTTGACAGTGACATCCAAAAAAAATAGTGTTTTTTTGGCAGTGATTCATGGTTTGGAGGTGATTTCAACGGCTTGTTGGATAGGTTTCCAGGTGGCTTAAGGTTTCTTTTCTCACACGTTGATAGGTTCCATTGTCCTCACTATTTGAATTTGTTGTCTACTTCGTTGCGGCCACCTCCTGCTGAGGAAATGGCATGCATCCTAAAGAAAGTCCAATCGGATACATTGATGGACGACGGCTAAAAGAATATATAATAATAGCAATATATAGTCGAATTATACACATGAGAGTTGTACAAAAGGTCTCGCATAACGCATCCTTTGCGGAGACCTTTGGTATGCGATGAACACACTAAACACCCCCCAAAATTTTGGTGAAAGATTGCGCAAACAAACAATGTGTTGTGAAAGGTCTGTGACTGCTTGTGTTTAAAAGCATGATTGCCAGGAAATGAAAGAAGGCCATGGCAATGCCAAACGCTTTGCATTCTGCTCTGCCCATAATATCCATGCGTAATCCCTTAACCTCTCCCTGATATTGCAAGTTCTATTGAACGATTTTCCCAACAAAATTTGTTTAAGCTTTAACGAAAGACAACTTGTTAAAATTAAGTAACCTAAATTGGGAATGTATTTCTAAAGAATTAAATATAAAATAATCATTTTAATAATAAAATCAAATAAAAAAGGTGGATAAAGATTATTTTATCATTATAAATTTAAAGGAAAAAAATGGTAAATAATTTCTTTATATTAATTTATATTTTATTTTAAAATATATTTTTTTTATTTTTTTTTATTTTAGGAATATTTGATAAATTATATTTATTATTTTTTAATTTTCTATTTTGAAATATATTGATAAATAAATTAAATGATTTTATATTAAAATTTAAAAAAAAAAATGTATTAATTTTTTAATTATTAATAAAAATAATAAAAATATAATTATATAATATATTTATATAAAAATATGAATAATATGATAAAATGAATATTATAAATTATATATAATTNTTTTTCGTTACTATTCTCCAAAATCTTAATATTTATGTATTACCAATATAAAAACAGTGTAAAACCATATCGATTATTTAATAACCTAAATATAAATTTTATTCATTGTATTAGTATACATAATACAAAAAGTTTAATACCAAACTAGCGCAAAACTAGCATTGCCTATAAAGGAAAGAATTTCATTTTACATATACAAAATTCCGCCTTTTAACAAAAATGAAATTTCACTATGCAATATAAATAAGTAAGCCTTAATTATAAATTTTAATTAGGATTTGTTAAATGGATATTATATATATATATATATAGATAGATATATACATAAATTCTTAGATATTTTTTTTTTTCCTAGTTGACAGTTATATTCATATTATTCAGCGATTTTATTCTTCAATTTTCGGACCGGGACCTTCCATTATCTTCAAGGATAATAACGCATGGCGCAAGGCATGCAATAATTTCCGGTCACCCTGGCAAACTTCAAGTTGTCGATGCGCTTCTTCTGCTCGGGCAACTAGAACTTGAGTAGCAAAGTCGAATTCTTCAAGGATATCGGCCTGCTAAGCCATTCTATTGTGCAAAATTCCAAGGACCCTTTTGCCATCTGCATAGTTTGTGCAAAATTGCACCTAATAATTATGAGTTTTTTTAATTGCTCTATCCCGAAAAAGCTATTATAGTACATCCAAGAAATATATCCACAAATAATTGGGTATCAGAAGCGACCCATGAGCCCAAAATTGCCCTCCTGGCCCAACAAAAGAGTTTTGATGGTGTAAGTGGCCCTTGCCTTCTGCCGCTTCAACCATTCTGCCCGAACAAGCTTTACCTGCTCTTCACAAATCTTCCTCAACTCTTCAAGTGTCAAATGGGCACCAGTTTCGCCAACAACTGTTGACTTCACAGTCTTGAACATGTCCTGTGCATAGCGAGTGCCTGTTCAATATTCAGGGTTGCATGTTCGCTCGGCACAGGGACAAGCACTAGTCACTACGTATTTCCAACAACGTACTTGACAACTATTTCCCGACTATATCACCATGTACCAAAAAAAATCTTTGGAACTTCCGTTGCCTTTTTCGCTGGCTGCTGCAGCAAAACCAATACCAGATGCGGCAGCACTGACTGTGCCAACAAACGCAAATAATGGAGCTGACGCCGCGGCTGTGGCTGCTGTTGTTGCAACAGCGACCCCAGACAAAGCAGCTCGTCCAAAGTACTTGATGTAACGAAGGTCTTCATGCTTGAGTGCTCGTTCCATGGCTTTTTCTGGGAGATGTGAACTAGTGCTAGAAAATTGAAATGGACTTTTGCACTGCAAAGTCCATGAGCAGGCTTGACAAACTTCATAATTGCAGAAGTCACAGCCATGCAGTGTTTCTCCAACCTTTTGCGATGTTTCGCACAGTCCACAAGCCTGAGGACTGGTTGCTTGGAATGGCGTCAGAATGTGTCCAGCTGGGCAGAGGGGAGGAAGATTATCCCCATTTTCTGAACTCGAATTGTAGCCGTGAAGGCGTTCTCCCAACCATTTCCTGAGATGTCCAAGTATAAAGTCATCAACAAGTATATCCTTTTAAAAATTAGGATTAGGACACGTCTGGACAGAAAACATGCAGTAAATTAAAACCCATGCAATTCTACTTCTTTTTTCCAGGGATCTGAGCACTAGCCAATGTCCGTTTCACCGCTTGTTCTTCCTGCAAGTCTCTCAGGGCAGTCTTGCAAATGAAGTTGCAGAAGGCATCTTTGAAACTCTCAGCATTCTTTTGGGAATGGAAACAGAGTGATTGGGTACCATTGAAACTCTGAGATGTACAAATATTGATGTTGTCTTTCCAGGCTTGTGCAAGCTCTGCATCACCCGAGATAGCTATCAATTGTTCCAAGGCTTGATCTTCCGTCACCGCACGATCTGTAGAACATGTCACCAACTCTTCTGCAACTGTCGTTGTATATACCATGATCTGCTCCTCACAAACTTTCACGGCACTTCCTTCAGCATCTCCCTGCCATTTTGCCAGGCATGTAGTGAGTTCATTGGAAATATCCTGCTGAAGGGTTTTGAACCATGCATTTTCACCAACAAGATTTTCCAAATATTAATAAAAGGCAAATATTCATGCAACAAGTCCGTAACAAATGCATATACCGACCCAACGTCTGCAATTCTAAAAGAACATACGCTATAACCAAGTCCAAAAGGGATTGGTTTTAGTATCCAGAAATGCTGGGGTGTCCTGCTGCAATTCCATAGCATTTTGCTCAGCAGCAGCAGCATTCGTATACCGTTGATCCACCTGATTGCAGCTGCTGTTCCTTGGGAAACGTCACTCTCAGGCCGGCAACGTTTGAACAGCAAGGGGCTCGGAGGTTTTCGTTCGTTGCGATACCCTGAATTTTACATTCGAACATCATTTCCCATGAGTCTGATAATACTTTGAAAGGGAGTATCAGAATCATAATAGCAACTTTTCAGTGAAGGTGTGTATACACATCTTGTATCAAGTAGAAAGTAACATAAATGATTCCGGGCTAATCACCGATGTCCATGTCAATTATTTTCCTGGCATTCCTGTTAACAAATCAACAAGAGACTTCAAATGTATCATCTTAACTAGAGGGAGCAAAAAGATTGATTTCCTTTCTCTCACAAAAAATATTTGAAAATACCAGTGCATCACCAATGTGTAAATATATATATATATGAATTACTACAGCAATAATCTATAGGTATATAAATGAAGTGTATAATATGGATTTTATCTATATATACATATTTAAAAGCTATGATATGTTTTGACCAAGTGTCAACTTTTCCTCTGTCAGAGACTTGAGATGCTGAATAATATCCTCTTCTCGCAAAGCATCTTTGGCTAAGAAGGTGGAGTCGATGCCTTCGCTCTGAAGTGCATGACCTCAACTTTGCTGTTGAAAAAAGTAAACCAAAACTAGGCATAGCATAGTATATGAATGTGTGTAGGTATGCAAAGCCCTTGAGAATTACACAAGCAACCAGGGTCCCCCTATACATAGGCTATGAAAATGGGGCGACCCAGATTGCAAAATCTGTGGTGACTCCAAATCAAATCCTCCGGTTCACAATTGTTTAGCTATCAAATGAGTCCTGTGGTTTTAGAAGCACTTTGCATAAAAATTTTGTGGACCAAACCTTCCTGAATTTGATGTTGGGCTTTGACTTCAAAACTGATTTCATAATAAAAGTTCTATAACCTGATGTATTTCGGTTAACCATCCGATTGACTTGATTGATACTTCAGGGGGATGGTTCTTCCAATGTCTTTTCAAAGAAGTAATTCTACAGGGGGCAGGGGTTAGCATCTTTATTGAGAAACTCATTTAATAGGGATGGTTTTTCAAGAGGTTTGTAAGATAAAATGGCCTTCCTATGAAATATGACCAGTTAAGTCAGTTTAACTCACACTAAATCAGGAAAAACGGGTATCGAATCTCTGTGCTCTGTCCTAGCCAGTTGCATCCATTCGCTCGACCACGTTCCAAGCATTCTAAGGTCCCTAAAAGGGAAGACGTCCCCACCGTACTGTGATTTAGAACCATTGTTGTTTCGATTTGCAGAAGCTTTTGATTTCAGTAGTTCAAAGTTCTATTCTATCCTTAGGACCCCAAATGGCTGCCCACCTATCCCTTCTGGTGATCAAACCATATCAACCCTTGTGAGCAAAATCCAAGAAACATGCAGCGCTGATGGCTTCCCCCACAACTGCTGTGGAAACCTCCGAAGCTTCGAGGAAGCCACGAAGTTGAAGTTTCGTAGCTAGAAAAAGAAGTTGCTTGCGATACGTCGCAGGAAGCATACACGCAATGGTTTTCACCAACCAGCAAGTATTCAGCAGATCAGGGCTTGGTGGCAGAGTTTCTTCCCCCAACATTCTCTGCACATGTTCACGGACTTCATGTGCATATCGGGCAGCTTGTGGACATGTCTCCAAGTCTGTGCTTCTCTTGACCAGGCCATGAAGATCAGCTGCAATTCCATGAAGATTGAGATTCACCGACGCACAACCACTTACTCCAGTCTCTGATGCCAAAGTTCGAGCAAAGTAACCAGTTGAAAAGCTTCCTTTGGGATGCAAAATCAATTTGCTTAAATTAGTGGCTGTACTGTTCCACCATGAACGCTGCCTTCTTCGGCTGAACTTAATACAGAATTCGCGAGTTGTTTCCATCAAATCGTACCAGGACAAGCCTTCCTGTTCAAGACCCTTCAGAAATGCGGCTGTAAATCGTCCATGCTGCTGGTCCTTAACCTCTTCGGCTTCCTTGTCTTGCTTTTGAAACTCGTGTAGACAAAAACAATAAAGCTCAAAGGGAGTATAACTCACAATGGGAGTACAAAAATGAATCTGGCAAGATTCATTTTTTGGGGATCATTAATTTGAGTAATACCATCCCGTGGAAGAAAACTTCTGCTGAGAGTTGGGATTCATCAGTGGCTGGATCAGCATCTCTGATCAATTTGGGGAAATTAGAACTGGAAGGAGTAGATTGTCTTGTCGAAACGCACGAACCAAACGGAATCCAGATTAAGTATCTAAGCTTTCTTACCAAATCGAATCATCTTCGTCATCTTGATAATTGTGCGTCCTGGGCAAACTCTATATAATCGTAAAGTATGTCATCTGGTTTGACAGCTCTTCACCTATCAATCAAAGCAATGACGAAGCTCTGAACAATGTGACGCCCCAACAAGTGTTTAGAAAATGTTTCAACAAATGCCACGAACTCCATTCTCAGCGAGTCACAGATCCCTCGTCGCACGCAAAGACCAAGCAGAGTTGCGGCTCTTTCGACGCGAGCACTTTGTTGCTTAAACGCTGCCCCAGTTGCTGCTTTTCTGAACTGTTTGAGAGTTCTTGAAATGAACGACAGCAATCATGGATGCACAACAAGCGAGCTTCGTACCGTGCCAATCTATCATGGATTGGACGTAGGAATTCATATACATTCCTCGATGCATGCAATAAAAACAAATTCCAGTTCCAGCAGAGAGCAGTTTTCTTCTGTAACAGGAATCATGAGGCAGGGGGAAAACAAGTTTTAAAAAAAAAGTGAACAGAAACCTCGTTTGGCTGAGGGTCAGATATGTACTCGCTTCACCTTCCCTTCCGTCAACTGGAATCCAGTGTACCTGGCCTCCCATACAGCATCCATGTCCAGCATAATAGATAAGAACAACAGCGTCGGGTGTGCAAGGCATGTTCTGGATCACCAACTTCTGGAGTGTTTGGAAATCACCTTAGATGCCACAGATGGTAATCAAGATCACAAAACAAATCTCCAGTGTCTATCAAATAGAAGAAGAGAGAAACCAATTCAGGACCTCTTCATGAACCACGAAACATGACGCTTGCTCAAGCAAAAGTCCTGAACAAGGCTTTCCACAAGGAGTAATCTTTCATTCCCAAAATATAAAGTCGTCTACTAGGGTGCAATGCGAACCTGCTAACTTTGCGTCGAGTCACTCTTGCAAGCATCTTCGAATATGACCACTTTGAAACCACACAGATTTTCCAAGGCCCATTTGACTTGTTGTATATCTGCATGGCAGTAGTCCAGCGGTTTCACTCCTGATGCCTCCTCGTATTTCTGCCTTGGCTTGTCAAAGAAAGCAATTCCGAGAGGGCGCAGGCGGGTCTGTTGGAGCGAAAAAGTCTCGAAATAGATTTCAAGAATATGTATCGAGGGAATTGATTTTGCATTGATAGCGTTCAAGATACTTGACGAAATGCTGATTCAATGGCATTATGTTATTTGCTCCCACAGAGGAGGCGAGGATCAAGGCAATCAAAACCCTACTTATACTCACTCAACCTCACTCATATACCTATATTCAAATCACTTATTAGGCACCTTGATAGGTGTGAGATATTGTTTTATCTCCCATCAATATTACATCCACTACTACCACCACAACAATCGCATCCACAGCTACAACCACCACGACAACGACAACGACCAAGACCAACGAACAACGACAATCAACCAACAAACAGCAAACCACCACCGGCACAAAAATCCAGCAGAACAAACAGCCACAGCCATACATGTTTGACAGTCCAGAACATCCGAAGACAGTCAAGAGTCTGTCCTATAAGGAAGGCCCAGCGTTTCTCCGACGCCATTGGATACCATCACAACTGGGATCGGGAGAAAACTGAGCCCTGAGATTTCTGAGGAACAGGTGTTTGCGTCCTTTCTTTGCTGCAAGATGAATGGGACATGAAGGACATGAGGCGACTTGTGGAAATGGATACAGTACAGGGAAGTCATTCTTGTGAAGATTTGAACTACAGCCATGCTTGGCAGCACAAAACAACTTCCCAGGAAACTCGGATTGGAATGGAAAGCAATGTGAGTTACTGCAGTGCGTATCAGGACTTACTGAAATCAAAATCACCAGGTGAAACAAATTGCTCATTCCTGATTTGTCATATGTACACTGAAGTACACTGCACACACAGTCTCATCCAAGGCCATAAAAAAACTATCACGTAACGTGCATGGGTTCTGGATGTATTTATATGGATCAAGACCAATCCATATGCGGACAGTAGATCATCCTATCACTGACCGTTTACGTGCCTCTTCACACACATGGTCAAAAGAATCTATTGTAGTTATGGCAAGTATGTTTAAAATCGTACTTTAAAATAAATCTAATATATATATATATATATATATTCATATCATATCATATTCTGTTCGATTAAATTTTCTTAGAAAAGTGGATGTGTGGCAATACATCTAAATCATAGATGTGTCGTCTTATTATCAATAGTCTCTAGTCTAAAACTCTTCAACTGGAGCAATATCGTAAAAAGATACATGCATAAACATATGCATATATACACTATGTCAACTACGTTTTCATTGGCGGTTTGGTTCGGTGATTTGGGGTTGGTGGCAAGACCCTGTTTATTTGTTTGCTAATGTTGTGTTTCTTTAATAATCTCCCAAAGTTTGGACAATTTGCTTTTTCTAAGATCGCTTTTGCTTTGTATATACGTTGTACTGTATGTATAATGTATATATATATACGTATCTGTATAAATGGTAATTGAACAATATTCCTATCCTTCCGAATAATTAGTTCGTTTTATATCATCGCCGTTTGCAATGGAGGCAAAATTGGATATGACACACTCGATATCGTAAATGTGCTTTAGCTATTGGGCTCTTACATTCTCTTACAATTTGTAGTGGGCCTTGCATGCACACGCAAACGAATTTTAGCTAACATAAACAATGTCTAAGGTAGGACTATGTGCAGTATGCGAAATGTCTGTCACTGACCATAGTTTGCATACCGTTCAATTTGTCAAGCAACTTTTCAGAAAAAATAAAGGATAAGATATGAATCGATTTGAAAGGGCTCTGGTGTTAAGATATTGAACCAGATACCAGTTGTAAGACAAGTGGTATTCTACCTATGTATGATTACATGTATAAATCATATAAAATCATGTAATAATAAATCATTATATTTATACCATTGTATGTAATTACATAGAATTATATCACCATATAGACAATATAAATATACGTGTATACATATATATATATATATGTTGGATCTTAGTAGACTAGTGGTAGCAGGTATTGCAAGTCGTTCTTCTTGTTCTTTTTGCTCTTTTTCCGCACAGTGCGTCTCATTGATTTTCGCTTCGGTTTTCAATTGCTCTTTATCTTTAATTTCGATAAGTATATGTCTTTCCAGAGGCCTGTCAAGTGATTTGGATGCAAAAGCCATTCGAATTCAATGCATTGTTCAATGCCGAAAAAATGCATGCTTCGTCATTTGCTGGCCTTAGCGATGAGATAATGACAGAAGGTGTAGGAGGTCCAATCGTCAAAATCGAAGACCTTGTGTTGCACCTGCAGATTTTCGAAGCGGATCAAACCCTCTCGGCGGCCTCTGCCTACTTCAGATTTGTTGGTTGGTTAATAGGGATTCCGATTCCGGGGTCTAGAATCTAGAATAGAATGGTTTGAAACAAACTTCATGCCTCAAATCATGTGTCTCAATTTTCATTGCCAGCCTCCGCCAATTGCTGCAACAGTTCTGCTGGTCTCAAGGGTCGTTCGAAGACCTTCGACAGAAGCTTTTGATGCTGGAAATGTCAAACACGGCACAAGCAGCAAAACCTTGGACTGGACAGCAAGCTTCTCCGGAAGACGAGTGGGAAGCCTTGTGGAAGCATCAGGGGCTGCACCAAGAACTTGAAAAATGGGATTTCTTATGGATTTCTCCAGCAGCCATCATGGAGCCAACTCTCAGCAAACTAAGGCCAACTCTCATCAAAATACAAGCCATCCTGGCCCCAATCCAGTCGGAGATAACGTAGCACCTCCAGTCAGGATGGGATACGAACTGAACTGGAAAAAAAAACTCAGAACTTGATACCAGTACGGGTGTTTCCAAAAATAGTGTACCCCCAAATCATCAAGTCTAATAGGGTTTTCCCTTATTAACCATCCATTTTGGGGTACTCCTATTTTTGGAAACACCCATACAAAAACTGCCCCCAAAAAATCCATCCCCAATCCATCCCGGGCCTCGCCTTCTGAGGTACCACTGTCCGAACACCATCCCGTTCCACGGGAGGAGCCTATCCAAAGAGGTCGAAACATCGACTCAACACTGATCTTCAAATCGAAGCTACCTGGAAAGCCAAGTGCCCTATTTTCAAGGCAAGAGTTGCGGTAAAGTTGCCCAAAAAAATAGGACACTTGGCGTTCCAGGTAATTGATATTAATAGTACATCCCCGGTGTCCTCCAAGGTACGCTCCATGCGTTGATACAGAAGGCTATACCTCAACGGAGGTAAACCACCCAAACGAAGTCCCACCCGTTTCGGGGACGTTCAGCTTCTCCCCTTTCAGTTTGGTGTGCTTGCGCCTGGGATCTGCTGCATCGACTCCCGCTTTCGTCTGGCGCGGGTCCCAACGTCCAAACGCCAAACACCCAGTACGGTTAGGTTGTTCGGTAACAAGTACGGTTGCACCGCGCCCTACCAGCCCACCTCTAGCTTGTATAGCCAGGCAGACTCGAACTCTTGATTGTTGTCTTCCAATTTCATCAAATATATTTCAAGGAATTCCTTGGTAGCAAAATGTAGAACTTGGAAAATTCAGCTAGTTCAGCTACTTGCATCACTTTGTCAAAAGGGCATCTTTTTTCACACAGTAAGTAACCGTGGGGGAGTGAGTACCCTAAATATGTGTATATATATATATATATATATCACCATGCACCAACTTTATATAGGATATTACATAGGCTGAGCGACATGGCGCTCGAATATTTTTCGGGAACAGCTGCGATCAAGTAGCGTTGCGGCAGCATGTACTTGCCGCGCGAGCGCCACAGCAGGCTGTCGATATGCAGTTGTGGCGGGAAACACGTGGGAACATGATCCGTGTTGTCATTTTCCAATATAATATATATATTGATGGATATCGGGAGAAATTTTGTGGTTGCATATCAAACTCTCAAAATCAATATTTTCAAAAAAAAAACATCTCAACAGTCTCAACATCTCATCTCTGATCTTCGGAATGACACAAGTTGATAGACAAAATCCAACTCACCCACCAGCAATGGAGTTTTCTGCAACAATCACTCACCAAACCAAAAACCTTCAAACCAACAAAAAAATCATCCATCGACTTTGCTATGAAACTTTCACTCACCGGAGAATTTTTTCTTTTGAAAAAAAACAAACGCCATCCAAGACTTCACCCTGTGAATTGGTAGTTTCTTTTTTCCCACCCACCAAAAAACAAAAACGCCCCAACCTGCTCTGGGAAAAATGGAATCACTCTGAGCACCGCTTGGCCTCGGTACATGGCGTGGAATGAGTACGTGGGTTTTTGTTGGGTGCGGGGATGCCATGCTTGCCACCACTGAGGCCCCAACGGAACTGCTCCCATGGCATTGATGATGGAACACCAAAATGAATGGAGGATGACTGGATGACTGATGGTTCCTATGACTTTTTTGGTTGGGAAAATGATGTGGAAAAAAAGGAGAAATCAAAGTTGTATTCTGTATTCTTTTTCTTTCTTTACTCACCTAGTTACTTAGTTTTGTTGGGGGCTCATGCTTCACAATGGAAAAATACTTTGGAAGTCCACTTGTCACCGAATGGTTTTGGGGATCTCAGTATTCTTTGAGACGCTGCACAGTCGCTTGGCTGGCTTGAGATGGCAGCATAACGGCATACACAAGCATCCAAGATCTTCAACATAGCTTGAATGAAATGCCAATGACTACATGACAAATGACCCTAGGGACGGGGGGTTCCCCAGGGGTCGACATGGTTGATGCTACGCATGAAGTTGGGGATGGTAACGTTCTTTGCACTTGCACACATGGTTGGTGCTACGCAACATCATGTTCTTGCACTTGCACACATGGTCGGTGCTACGCAACACCATGGGAATGGGGTGGGGTGTTGGGGTGGGGTGG
>DF239027.1:465672-515166 GCA_000507305.1 Breviolum minutum Mf 1.05b.01
GGTGCTACGCAACATCATGTTTCTTGCACTTGCACACATGGTCGGTGCTACGCAACATCATGTTTCTTGCACTTGCACACATGGTCGGTGCTACGCAACATCATGTTTCTTGCACTTGCACACATGGTCGGTGCTACGCAACATCATGTTTCTTGCACTTGCACACATGGTCGGTGCTACGCAACATCATGTTTCTTGCACTTGCACACATGGTCGGTGCTACGCAACATCATGTTTCTTGCACTTGCACACATGGTCGGTGCTACGCAACATCATGTTTCTTGCACTTGCACACATGGTCGGTGCTACGCAACATCATGTTTCTTGCACTTGCACACATGGTCGGCGCTACACAACATCATGTTTCTTGCACTTGCACACATGGTCGGTGCT
This sequence comes from Breviolum minutum Mf 1.05b.01, assembly GCA_000507305.1. Taxonomy (NCBI): domain Eukaryota; class Dinophyceae; order Suessiales; family Symbiodiniaceae; genus Breviolum; species Breviolum minutum. Next base: position 466,066 of record DF239027.1, read on the forward strand.
ACGCAACATCATGTTTTGGATCAAAATAGCATTAATCTTTTCAGACGTTTGGTAGGCGATGAAGTTTGTAAAGAAAGATGTGACTCATACGTCTTGACTGCAGGTGACAATTGTGCAGGAAGCCTTTGTGCCGCACCAATTTGAATATTGCAGTGGCGCAAGACAAGATTGAGCACCGTTATCTTTTGAGTTCACACTTTTTAAACAAAGCTCCAGGCTTGGCACGCATCATGCAAGCACTGCGGTGCCACAAAATGAAATGCATGTCTGGCTTGGTGTCTCCCACAGATGCTTTCAAAAAACCTTTGTGGCAACTCTGACTCACGTGCTCCAAGAAAAAAGGTTGACTGTCATGTTGTTAGGGCCCCAGATTCATTGTAAATAACAATGGAAAGTCATTTTCGCTGACGGGCGCAGTAAAATCAAGCATTCTTTAAACATGCACAATTGAGAGCATGTCTCGTAAACACGCGAGGCTATGCAGTTTCGATATGTGGTGATGAAAATGTATCCAGGAATGTCATCAAAAATCTTCCTCTTGTTGCGAACAAACAAGGCATATGTTCGTGCAACATCAACATAAATGCTATTTGAGTATGAGCTGAAAACATTGTAAATAGCAGTGTTTTATTACATTTGCATCATCAAACACTTCAGTTCTTCGGGGAACCTCCCGTCCCTACCGACAAATGATTCCCGCAAGACTTGTCAATGCCCGTACTTTTTTTCCATCCTTTTTGTGAAGTGCATGTCCAACTTGTCCTCTGCTAGCGAAACCCTTTAGAACTCTTTTGGGGCCTTTCATGATCTTTCATGTGGTTCCAAATTTTTATCCCTTCTTTACAATAATGCTGCTCACCTTCGTCACCATTGGAACTCAAACTCCTTGATGAAGTTGACCGACACCTGGGTGTCCAAGACATGTGTTGGTGCTTGGGACAGGTGTCACAATGAGTACCTGGCCTTGTAAAGCCCACATTCTTTCTGTCCACGTCCACGTAAAGCACGGAAAAGACCACAAACTTTTCCGACATGCATCCATTCATCCATTTTTTCACCACAATTTTTTTCACGTAGAAAAAGAACATTTGGGAAATGAAAAGAAAGCTTCAACTTCAAAGGGCAATCAGGTAACCAAGGCTCGATGACAAACTCCAGGGGAACCTGTCAAGTGTAGATGCCTAAGGGTCCTCCTGCTATCATCCCTACATGCGAAGCTAAAGGATACCGCAAGGCGCTGACCAAAGCACCTTGATACAAGTGCACATAAGATGCACATGTTCATCATTTCTTCATCCATTCCACGTTGACGTAGACTACCATGAAAACACCAAGAACATCTGGATCCTTTCTGCCTTTCTGGAATGTTTTTCCTGTTGTTTTCCTGCATGGTTTTCCCAAGGGTTTTTTCCTCCTTCAATTTCTTTTCTGAGTTCTTGCCCGGCCTTTCCTCATGTTCACTCGATGAGAAAACGAAGAAACCCATCAAGTACTGGAGATCATAAATTCTCATAGGCCTTTCGATTCTCAAAAGCATATGCCTCATGGATCACGGAAGCTCCGGCCTAGTCCTACTTGAAGTTTGGCAGGTCTCTCACCGCGACATTCTCCATGATCCAATGTTGCCTTGGTTTACTTGGAGAGGTTCAGCCTTGCCCGGGAGGGATGAACGACGTGGCAACTTCAGCCACACATTGCATAGCAATGGCAAACTCCGACCTGTCAAGTGTAGATGCCTAAGGGTCCTCCTGCTATCATCCCTACATGCGAAGCTAAAGGATACCGCAAGGCGCTGACCAAAGCACCTTGATACAAGTGCACATAAAATGCACATGTTCATCATTTCTTCATCCATTCCACGTTGACGTAGACTACCATGAAAACACCAAGAACATCTGGATCCTTTCTGCCTTTCTGGAATGTTTTTCCTGCTGTTTTCCTGCATGGTTTTCCCAAGGGTTTTTTCCTCCTTCAATTTCTTTTCCGAGTTCTTGCCCGGCCATTCCTCATGTTCACTCGAAGAGAAAAGGAAGAAACCCATCAAGTACTGGAGATCATAAACTCTCATAGGCCTTTCGATTCTCAAAAGCATATGCCTCATGGATCACGGAAGCTCCGGCCTAGTCCTACTTGAAGTTTCGCAGGTCTCTCACCGCGACATTCTTCATGATCCAATGTTGCCTTGTTTACTTGGAGAGGTTGCCTTGCCCGGGAGGGATTTGACGTGGCAACCGCAGGGCCCATCTACGGAAAGCGGCCTGAGATCCACCGAAGAAGCCACCGAGATGGAGACATCTTGACCAAGGTGTGTTGAAAGGCGCTAAGATGAGAAACCTCTCTTGGAGGTCAAGAAACTACGCACAGCGAATGCTGTGAGTGAAAGCTTTTGAAAGCTGTTTCCTACTGTAGGTCTTGCATATGGCTTGCATATCCAAATGATGTCTCATGATGTGCAAAATTAGTACTTTTTGACTAGTATTGGAGGAATGAGTGAGATATCCTACAAGCACAGTAAGCATAAAATAGAATCAATTCGAATCCAACATCATCCAACATACAGCAAATTAAATTATATTCATTGATCATGATCACTAATTCACTCAATTGTCCATCTATGCCTGACACTATTACTGATGTTGCTCTAAGAAAAGGCTGCTTCTCAGAAGTTCATGGTCAGGGTATTGCTTGCTTTCCAAAGCCTGGCAATTTGTATCCAGCTTTCACATCGATATCCCCAAGTCAAAGAGCCAGCAATTTGAAACCGAATTTCGTATCTGAAAACAAACATGCCAGCAAGACCTTCTCGTTTCAGCTTCCTTTTAGGTCTTTTTCGGATCTTTTTCTGATCTTTTCTTTTTTTTGAAGGGTTGAATTCTTGGGATTTTTTTCGGGGTTTTTTTCCAAGGGCGGGCCAAGATCTCATGGGATTTGCAGGTCCGTGGTCCGGCGTGGTCCGTGGTCATGGTTGTCAAAGATAACTATGGTCACCACATGATACAATTTGAGTTTTCACCTAAGAAATCGGTGTGAAGAATCCCTCCGAGTCTTCCACTGGTGGCTCCAAAGTGACGGGGTTGAAGGTTGCGACTAGCTGACTAGCGAGGCACGCGGCATACATCGATGTGCTTGGAGCGTTGAGGCGTTGATCATCTCGCGGAGGTTCACCTCTTGATGCGAGATGTGGACATATCCCGAGTTTCCCCAAGTGTCTTGTGAAGTACGTGATATCCCCAAGTTCTTGAAGTTTGGGGAGCCATCATCCGGAACCCATCCCGACATCACCAGGACGAAGTCGGGAAGCGGCTTGAGAGGGGGGGATCACTGAAGGGCAGGGCAGCATCGACCAGCCCCGGCTATCGTGGAAAGAGCTGGAGATTGGTCACCGGTTGACAGCGTGCCAATGAAGAGATCGTTCCTTCAGCTTTGAGCCTGAGTCCAGCGGGGATGTGGATGTGGATGTTTTTCAGATTTGAGTTGACAAATTTCTGTCATTTTTCAAAATGGAAAATCTGTGAAAATGGTCGGGAAAAATGTATGGAAAATTTTGAGGATCTGACGGAGAAGTGGCTCCACTCAATCCAAAAGAAAAGCGACTTACCTGGCAGTAAGACAGCAAGTGATACTGTCACAAAAACTCAGATTTCAATCTTGGAGCCTCTGACCACGCAAGACCTCCAAGCACTGTAGAAGGTGTGACCTCTAACCACTTCGTCAAAGCGAAATCTCGCTGTCAAGCCTTTCTGTCTCAGGTCTCATAGCACAAAACTAAGAGTTTCACAGCTGCAGGTTCTGGAAGCTCAAACCTCAGTTTTGTTGTAATTTTCCTAGGCACAAAAGTTGAAGGTGCTTAGTTGATCTGAACTCGTGTCGAATGCCCCTAAGACGCCTGCCGGCAAGTGAGGGACCCTGGCCTGTCTTGAAATGAAGTGCCTTAGCATGCAGAGACACCCTGCAACAACAAAGAAATTCGCACCTGGCTGAGGAAACGACAGAGTGGTAGTTCCCATGTTACCATAGAGCCGTCGCTTTCTCCAAAAACTGCAAAACCTGAGGTCTCATCCAACTCCAGGTTCCCAGCCAGTATAGACTGTATATTATAGAAGATCATACCTCTATATATGTGAGTTTCCTTTTTGCAATCTATGATTGTCATTGTCACATATTACTCTATCATGTCAATTAGGGCACACAGGATTCCTTGCCCATTCTGTTTTCTGCAGATGATGTCCTTCCCTTTTAGCCTATCAACTTACGCCTCGACGGGAAACCCACCGGCTGGCTCGTGAACATGCTAAGTGATACTCCATAGCCAAAAACATTGCAGATCGGTTTCTGTGAGGCACATGTTTTCTCATGTTTTGAGTTCATGGCGTCCAGCATTTCCATGTAGTGAGGGAAGCCACAAGAGTGAGGTTGCCTCCCAACTGCAAAGGGAAGCTCCAAGAACTCGCCCACGGCATGCCGAGATTGTCGCAACATGTCCATGATAAAGATCTATGGCCATGCACTTTGTGCTTCAACCAACCCCTTGCAATGGAACCCTAAAGGAAGTGGTCAAAATGGCTAAATATCAAATAACCTGTTGAAATTGAAATTTGGCGCCCAGTTCGAAAAAAAATAGTGGAAGGGAAAAGTTTTGTGCAAAAAAAGAAAACAAATAAGACGTGCCTCGCAACCCCTACTGATGGAGACTGTCCAAAGAAGATGAGGCCTCATTTTGGGCCGGGGAAAACACACGTTCAACGTGAAAATTTTCCAAACGACTGGATTGATAGATTCCAATCAACGATTGACTGGATGAAACAAAGAAACAAACGCAAATGTCATGATGGCAATGCCATGATACGTAGTTGATGGTTCCAACCAGAAATCCGGCTAATTCACTCACCAGGTTGAGGTGAAGGTAGTTTATCTACCATTATTTACTGGGTTTTAGCATCATGCCAGATGGTTTTCTCGCCGGATTTCTGAACCATCAACAGTACGTCATGTTAAACTTCAGGGGTGTTTCCCTCGCCTCGTATGAGGGAATCTTATGGGAAATATCAGTATGGTTTTATCAAATCCGGATGCTCACCCATCACTCTTGGGCAAAGGTAGCAGGTTGACTCAGACTTTGGCGCATCCCATCCTTTGGCATCAATGGGCCAAGCCTTAGAAGAAAGAAACAGAAGGTGGTCCAGGTCCCCCGTGAAACTTCGGAAACACCTGGAAAAGGTAGGTAGTTTTCACATACGGTTTTTTTTGGGTGGAAAATTGCGGTTGCTCGGCAATTCAATATCAATTTGATGATGATGATGATGATGATGATGAGGAGGAGGACGACGACGACGACGATGATGATGATGATGAAGATGATTATGAAGATCTTTGAAAAAAATAGAATTTCTGTAATTACAAGTCTTGTTGTCTTTTTTTCGTCATATTGAAGGATTTGAAGCTAATTGCCTTTACTAAATATGAACACATGTTTCAAGGTTGACGCATTCTGTCACTATCAATTGCCTGACGCATAGCTTTCCACAATCAGCTAGGCATTTGGACCCAGCCGCGAATCTCATGTGGAGAAGCGGTGGCTAGGAAACCTCCACCCGGCACCACAGCCATCCCTGACAATGGATGCCATGCACCCTTCAGGGTTAGATTCTTGAGGCCTTTTCGAATTGAGATGTATGAGACATTTTTCGAATTTTTGTGTCTATGTGTTTGTGCTGCCAACTTAGCCAATCATTTTCTGCTGTGTTTGCCAAAGAAAAGGTTTCGAATCCAATTTATTTTTTTCAAAAAAAGATTGCGATGCTAATCTAAGCGCCTCTCCTCTGAGGTTTGGATAGATGAAACATCAAACTGCAGAAGATCCAGCAACACAAGGACACGCCTACCAGCATTTGTTGGTGAGGATGTCGAAAATCCTGGAGGTGATTCTGAAAACAAGAAATTCCGACATCAAACGATACCTCTTACCAGACATATATTAATGTATATATGTATGTATATATAGGCTGGAGACTTGCCTGATTCCCAACGTGAACCTTTTGGTGCCATGGAGTCTGACATCTGATTCTGATGACCCTCATCAGTCAATGCTGATTGTGGAGGAGAGATTTCAGTAACAATCTACCAAGATAGCCTCCCTTTGCACTGTTATAACAAAAACGTTTGCTGCAAGAGTTTGATTTTATGCGGGCAACGGTGGACTACTTGGACGTGGGCAAAATGTTTATGGAAAAGTCCGGCTCTTTGCCTAAAATTTACAAGAAGAAAAACGCTGGTGATAAGTGGTGATATGAAATTAGTGATGTTTGTGTGTTCCAGCTGTCTATATGTTGCACATTTCACATACCCTGATGTTGAAGCGCCCTCCTTTGCCTTTGCCTTTGGGGCAGTAGCAGATTGGAAAGAGGCCAGATAGAACTGGATGAGCCTGTATTAGCTTACATCCTAAAACCAATCATCCAATCGTAAATAGATGCAAATAGATCCATCCAAATAGTGGATATTCACTACCTATCCCTCACAACTTGTACAAATCTCTATACATATTATATATACGGCCTATATATATATATACATACATATACAGTACATATCCAAATTTCATGAAATTTCCCGGATCTTTTGCTGCCATCCTGAGGTTGAATCTCTTCATGCTTTGTCGCAGGCTTTGTGGAGTCCAGCAGTTCCGAACGCTTCCAAACCTGGCGTCCAAGCGCCAGTTGAGATGGAGAATATCCACATTTTTTGCATCATTTTTGCGGTTTCACAATCCCATAGGATCCATGGGACCGGTATATTGACCTACATTGTCCTACATTTTAGTTGGTTTTTATGGTCAATGTAGGTAAATATACCATACATACATGGATCCTATGTGCATGTCTCAACTTGGTTGTATGGGTGTTTCTTGCAAAATTAAGTGAACCCCCGACCCCCACAAATTGGAGGTTAGATGGTCATTTCTTTTCCAACTGTTCATGTTGCGTGGACTGGATTTCAGTCCTCGATTTTGCGAGATTCCCACTGCTTTTTCCCGTTCCCTGCAAGTTTCGCTTGCAGAATCCTTTTTGATTCATCTTCTTGAAAGCAGATCATATTCGGGTGAAATGAATGAAACTGCAGAGTGATTCGCCATTCAAATTTCTGTCACTCCAATCTTACTGGGCCGCATGGGTCAATTCCTGCACTTTGGCTAGTCATTGCTGGCCATGCTCGGTGCTCTCATTAAAACATCTCTACGTGGAATATCGAAAACCCAACCACAACCTTCAGCTCCACGATCCATACGTCTCACTTCCTCTAGGGCTCCATTCATGAAAATGGTGGAGTTCACAGACCTTGAAGATTTCACTCCAAAGTAATCATGGTCATGACCAAAGCAGTGAAACCGAGGTGCTTCATTTAATTGCTTCAAACGGTTCAACAAAAGCTCACAGCCACAGTCTGAAGAACATAAGATGCGGTGTGGCGGCACATGCGTCATGAGGACATCTAAACCTTCCGGAATCATCGCCCAGATTTGCTGCCGTTCGTCCCGCCGCCGTTCAAAGGCATTACTCAAATAGCGCTTCCCTAAGGTTTCTTCCCGGCAACACACGGTGGGACTTCCCCAAATATGTAAACCTTGATATTCCACTCCGGTATTCTCTAAGTATTTCACATTGGCTGGCAAACGCTCCAGGAAGGCTCGTTTCACTTTGGCAGCTTCCCTAGGATATCTTTCTTCATCCAGCAAGGTGTCATGGTTGCCGGCGATGATGGCAATCAATTCAAAGCGACGGCTTTGATCAACGACCCAAGCCAAAAAGTCAGACAAATGTTTTGTGATATCCCTATCACCATAGTTTCCCACCAGGTCACCAGTATGCAAAAGCACTTCCCCTTCGGGCAAATGAACATTTTTGTGATGATGGTGGGTGTCGGAGATGTGCACAAATCGAACTGGTGGAGGTGTACATGGAGAAGATACCGTCAGTGGTCTTGGCAATGCTTCTATTTTTTGAATAATTTCATCCACGAAATCATTCAAGTTCTTTAATGCTCGATGTGTTGATCCTAGTGATCTTTCTAATTCTCGATTTTGTTCAAGTCGAAGGGCTACCACAGGATACTCTGCTGTTGTCCTATAAATTGGAAGTGGACAACTCGGACGAAAGTCATCGGCCTCAACCTCGGGTGCTCCTGGCTCGGGTGGAGCACCCTCAGTAGAACTGGTATCTCTTAGGAAGGAAGCCCTACTGGCTTGGATGGATAAAATCAACCTTTCCAGTGCTTCAGGTGTACATAGCACTGCATCAGCACCAGCATCTGTACAAGCCTGTGCATGTCCACTATATTTACAAGCTGTATGACTAAAAACGACCATGGTTGGTGATGGCTTTAGCCTTTTCACTGTCGAAATCAAAGTGCTTCGATCTCCCGCACCATCGAAAATCAAATCTGCAGGACTGGTGCCCAAAGCAGCCACCACTGCACCCCATGGCCCTCGGTTTGTGACTTGATCTAATGCATCTTGGTTGGTTGAAACTCGGACCACTGTATAACTAAAAGTATCAGCCACACTTTTCACAGTAGCTGTCGTCTCTTCACCTGCCAAGCATAGAATCCGAGGCGCAGGAGCCACCAACAAATCAATAAGACCTTCAGCAGAACAAATGACACCATCTGCTCCGGCACGTCGACATCTGGAGGCGACATTCTTGTTCTCACAAGCTGTCCAACTAAAAACTGCTACTAAAGGAGGAGGTTCAAGTTGCTTCGCAGCTAAAATGAGACTACTTTCGCTTCTACCTCTTCCATCAAAAAGCATATCTATACCTTTTCGTGTACCAAGTGCTGCCACTACAGCCATCCAAGGTCCTTTGGCAATTTGTATCATAGCATCTTCCAAAGTTGTCACAGCTGTTACGGACAAGTCATAGTTTTGTGCAACTTGCCGCACTGTTGCAGTGGTTTCTCCACCTGCCATACATAGAATGCCTGCCCTGCCTGAGGCTGCCAAACCTCTGGAAGGGGCATGGCTTGCACCGGCACCCATGCTGACTACCAAAGTGATGGCGCTTGTGATTGTGGTGGTCCTGGATAAACCGAAATGAATACCGTTTAAAGAACGGTGACTGTGATGTCATAGGTGCAAATGATTGGAATGTCTTGTACATGTGCATCTAGTGATTCATTGGAAACACCACCTGCCCCTTTTTTTGTGGAGTTTGATGACCTTCCGCAAACATTGCAGTTGTCCCTCCAACCAAGATCTTATAAACGGCAAGTCGTGTTTGTGTGTCGCCTTCATGAAAGATTCAAATTCACCCCTGTTTCTATGGTTTTCAAGCTCAATCTCAAGAAGTGCACCACTCAAAAGCGCATCACAGAACCATCAAGCCATGCAAAGGAAGACCCGAATCGCTTCATCACATTGAACAAAGACCTGCATTCACAAAACACAACTGCAAAATCACATGTGCTTCGCAGTCACCAGTCCTCAACTGATTCTCTAGCAACCAATCAACCGGCTTTTTTTGGACTCCAAGACCCTGACAGCTGCACCCTCAGCAATGATGCAAGGCCTATCACCCAAGAATTTGAAGCAGGGCAAAAGTGCACCAATTTTCAGAGTTGTTTTGATGGCTGTCCGCCTGGCTGCAAAGAGTAGCTGGACTTCATGTAGAATGTCACCCTGGCCTCTGCATGAAGGAGGGGATCGCATGTTACCCTAATGTCCAGCTAAAACCGCAGGTACACCACCAGTACCATTGCTACTGTTACCACAAGCACTCTAACAAGGCAAAAGTACAAGAGAATTATCATTACTTATATATTATTTGTAGTATGACGACGAGTGGGAGAAGGATCAAGGATAAGCAGGACGACCACCAGGACCAATCTAAGTACCACCGGGGCCCTCCTACAGGTATAGCTAGCGGTGGAGCTCAGGTAGAATTAGAGCGTGCAACCATATCTATGCAACATGTGTATATAGAGATAACGCTATACATGGCGAGAGAAAAGGTCAATAATGTAAATATAGATTCACAAGACATTCACAAGACAAGAACAATCAAGATTTCAAACACAATCTTGGTATGAGTTTTCATTTCTTGCATGTTGATTTGCTCATGTTCAGCTATTTGGCTATCACCTGGGCCATCTCCCTTTGTTATCTGCCAGTCACCATACTTAGAGCCAAACGCAGGTTCACCACGTACAAAGCTCTTCTGCTTGCCACAAGTCCGGTAAATTTCACCTGGGCTCAAAGGTCAGTCGAAAATCAATTTCCAAACACATAAAACAGCACATTTTACTGAGAGTGCCACAATCACAGGGGATTGTGGAGGAAGCAGTACTTTCAAATTCATGCTCGCCTGGCACAAAAAAGGAATATCATGAACAAATCAAAGCTTCAGCATTGTTTCACAAGTCCTTGCTAGGTGTTCAAGTGTTTTGATAAGTGATTTCAGGAGCGCAGAAAAAATGTAGGGCCTGCTCATGGTGGGATGGCAATGCAAAAACTCGCAAGGTTCCAGAGAACATGGCTGCCAAAAGACAACCATCGCCTTGACAGGAAGGCTCTGACTGCAAGTTGACAGAAATCACGTGCAACGATCCATTGCACAAGGAAAAAAACATTACAGCCTAGATGCCGGATAATGAAGCAAAGCTACGCTAAAACATGTTGATCGCAACCTATCTGGCACCACCTCCTATAGCTACTATCGTGGAAAACAAGTCAAAATGTGTGCATACTATGAAAATATGATGTGATAGTGAAAGGTGATGCCATTCGAAACAATATTTTGCTACTAAATTCAACCATTTCCGGAGACTTGGAGTGTCCACCATTTCTTTAACATTCACACAACCCTTGTCTATCATACCATCCTGGCGAGTCAATCTGGACCTTGTTATCCTCAAAGATACGGGCTTTGCTAGCAGAATAAACCCCCTGTCTAAACATGTTTTTTTCCATGGAAGGGATGAAGGATCGATCTGACATTGGTGATTTTGCTGACCTGAATTTTTTTCTTTTCAAATTGAGGAGTTGACCTACTGCCAGTCCACTGACCTCAAGAAGCTCATCTCAAGCAGTTTAAAACCAAACAACCAAGGTGTTTGACTTGTTTTTTCGTCAGCAGAACCGCATGAATTCTATGCTACCAGTCCACTCCATGATTAACTAGTTGGTGGTTGAACCAACCCATTTGAAAATAATGCTGGTCAAAATGGGAATCTTGCCCCAAGGATCGGGGTGTAACAGCTAAAGGAATATTTGAAACCACCACCTAGTTAAACACTCTCAGGAACTCATTGATCTCCGGCGTTCACCTCCCGAATTTTCCAACTTGCTGAAAAGACCTTGCAGAAACGAGCTCCTACACTTTTCCTGAACCCTTTGAACCTTCGGAACACCGCACAAATTCTGAGAAACTTCCCAAATACATTAGGAGCCTTCCAAGTCCATATACCTCCAGCACCTTCCAAAATCTCTCAACAACCTTTCCAGAACCTGCCTTAAACCTTCCATCAACGCTTCCGAAACCCCTCAAACCCCGGCGAAACAACCCAGGTCACGCAGGCATTCCGGCTATCGCACCCCGGCCCACCCCAAAACCTATAAGGGCAGAGAATTCTTGGTGAACAAATTATGACATCAAAAAAGAACAGATGATAGGTGTATCTGACTTGGAACACGCACAAAATGAGCCTATTGGTGCTTGAAACTCAACTTGCTGGTCTAAGATCTCAACACGCTGAGGACAGCCAATTGTCCAGAAGCCTAGGACAATGTTGAGGGAAGAAATGCTGCACCACCTGGGATGTCTAAAGGCCTGCAATCAGACAGTGGGATAAACTACCAACCTTAACTGTTGCGTTGATCTCTGAATCATCAAAAATGTCATATCAACGGTACGTTTTTGTTGAAGCCGCATCTTTTTCATTGTGTGTTTCAGGAGTTTTCCCAATGGTTTTCCATTCATTCCACTGGGTGGGTTCACAAACTCAACCAACAAACCAACCAACCAACCAACCAACCAACCCACCCACCAACCAACCAACCAAGCTCCATCCAACCAAGCTCCCTTACGTGATGGACTCCGATTTGCCCCAGGACTTGCCACCAAACGCAACTCTTGGAGTCGGGGTGTTCCTTCTTCCAGCTCCAAAAGTTCAAGGAGTTGGATTCTTCCATCCTGCTGGGTGGAAGACATATCAGGTCGACGACAACGTTTCGCCCCGAAAAGTTGTTACGGATCTGAACCGGTAGTAATGCTGAAAAAATCTCTGTGTGTGATTGATGTTTTAAACTTATGGGTATCAAAATGCATGTAGAATAGATTATATGTAGAGTTATATCCATATATTATAATATGTATAATGTCCATTGTTTAGAAAATTCAGTAACAATTTCGAAATACATTCAGGATATCCCCTCCTAAACTGTGAATCTTTACATCCTTTCTATTGGGATTGTCCAACAAATCCGCTCCTCACAGCCCGCATAGAGGACAACTCTTGGGGCTAGGAGGAATTCAGCAACCATGAGGAGCAGCTGCATCCCACGTTGAGCCAAACCTGAAAATGCCGTACATAAACAGCCCGAGAGCGGATGAAAAGAACACCTTTTCAGGGGAAGATTATTGTGACTTTGCGAAAATCACCAGAGGAAGAGAGAGACTAACATGATGTTGTGACAGTTAAGGACCACTTGTTTTATGTTGTTTTCAGGGTTTTTTAACGCTCTTTTCAGGTTTTTTAATGTTGTTTTCAGGTGTTTCCGTTTTTTCTGTTTTTTTCGGTTGTCGTTCAGGTTTTAATGATGTTGCTTAGGTTGTCCGCATCTTCTCATCAACCATTGTCTCAGCTTCACACGCCATGGAAGAGATCCTTCACCCCTCTGATGAGTGCAGCTGAGAAAAGCTCTCAGTTCCTGCATGGATTTGGGGCAACGGATCTACATATCTCAGTTATGGAATGATGCACCAACCTGCAGGGAACCCTGAAGTGGACATAATCACAAGTTTGATCCCCAAAAAAAATTGGTGACTCATGACACCTGATCTATCGCAGTGATCGAATGATTCACCAAAACTGGATTTTTGGTTGAGATTCGGGAGGGCTCCCCTTTTTTTCTATGATTATATACCACATGTTTGACGAGTGTGCGGCTGATCACCGGCACCCTTGGTCCCTTCGTCCTGCACCGAGGTGTTAGTGTAGTAACCAGGCGGTACTCTGAAATCCATTGGAGCTTTTCAGAAATGGGAGAATCGAAAGAAGTCAACCACTCAACGGGTAGCAGGAAGCTTTTACAAGCATGTCCAGCCAAAATACCTTGAGTCACCAAACCGGTAAACACGGCTTTTTTTGTGGCGTAAAAGTTTTTGTCGTTTGTTTGTTAGTAAATGCTCTTGAGACTGGAGCCAAAATGTCAAGAGCATCACACTTGGTAAATGGTGGAGTGGTGTGAACTTCAAACTTCAAAGATTGTGTCAGTCCCTCAACATCATTGAAAATCAAGGAACACAGGCCCTATGAACTGAGGGCTTGGTCATAAGAATAGATATACACCAGGCACTGATAGATCGTGCACACACAGTCTTCTACATATGTTAGATCTTTCTAAGCAACTTCTCTTATTTATTCTCTTTCACAGCATGATAGCACTCTGAGAGGACAGGTTTTTGCCAGAAAAATAAATAAGACAAGCAGTTGCAACAAGAGCCTGTAATCTCTCCATTTCTTACACCCAAGGTAGAACAAATGATATACAACAAGGGCCTTTAGCCTTTGCCACAATGGAATTATATGGAATTCCCATACATCGGGCTATCTTTTGTACCTTCTCACCACCCACAGACTCAAATGGTCTCAAGGTATACAGAAAAGGTGCACCATTTTGGGGGGGTTAGTTCAACAGCCCTAAGAATCATGAAATCTCAAAACTGGTGGTTTGGAGATCCCAGACCCCTGCTATAGACATCATGCATATCCAAACCCCTCTATAGCAGGGTCCAATGATTCTTAAGGGATCCACAATCATAAAACGTGTTCTCTTCAACGGGAAATGCTTCATCCGATTTGTATTACTGCCTTGCTTCACTTGCATCATTTCATCTACCCTGCTTTCATTCGATTGATGTTGGATATGCCTTCATATCTTTGAATACATCAGCGAAATCTATTGAGATCAGCGTAGCCAAGATCAAGTCTGCTGAAACATTTGTCCGTGCAACATCCTGCAACTAGGATGCGAGTCCGTTTTCGGCGAGCTCGGCAGCTTGGGCATACCAAGCGGTCTATCTTATGTGATCTCTTATCACTGGTCCTACACATCACAGCAAAAAGAAGACTCAGCATTGGGGCATTTCTTGAACCCCCAACCCAAGCAACCGCAAACTGTAGATCGCATGATTTGGGCACATCAACAAAAAAAATGCATATATAGACAGGTATAAATAAGTCTGAACCTCCCCCCGAGCAACTCATTTTGTTCCCCTTTGGACTTTGAAGAAATCCGGTGAATTAGCACGATGCCGCACAGCCAGCGGAACTAGCTGCTCCACCCTGGCTGCCCACCTCAACATCGTCAAATCAACAGATCGACTAGAATGCTTCCCCAAAGTCATTCAGTCATCTAAGTCCCAAGACAGCAAAACCTCGTGCAGCCTCATCTTCCTCACATTCGCAGATCAGGAAATTCAGCTTCTAAACTCTTAACAAATGCCAGAAATGTGTGTATGCCAGTCCTTCGATTGCTTAGGCAGGCGAACTGCAATCCTGATTCACAGAAGGTTTCCCTGGTTTCACTGGTTTCACGGCTTCAATCAAACCAAGTGACTCGTGGAAAAGTTCATTCACATTCTGGCCACTTTTGGCAGAGGTCTCCTCAAATTGCACATCACCACCACACAACTCTGATACACTACAGTCATCTGACAAACAACTCTACGCAAACTTAGTGTAGGGAGTGCGTCTCAAATTTTGGGACATTAAAGATTTACGAGTTTTTACTATGACTACCATTTCTATTGGGGATTTGGGGGTCATTAATTTTGAGACATACCCATGGTTGGTGAGTCAATCATGCAACTGGCTCCATGTACAGGATTCCCATCTGATCTGCATAGTTCTTTGCCATTTCTCGCTCCACAGCTCTGCTTGCCTGGCATGATTATCATCCGCTAGCACAAAAAAAAGTCTCAGTAACTCCCCCTCCTTAACTTATACTTATAGATAACTTTTGCTACTGACATCCAGATCCTTAGCAAAATGTTGGATACAATTCCCATTTTTCATGGCACAAATTCCCCCCTCACCCTCACATCGGAAATCCCTCAAACCCGAACCCGTTGGCCTCTAAGTCAGACTTGTTTCCAGCTAAAGCGATCAAGGTGTCCTGCCAGCACTTTTCGATTGCCGAATGAAAAATAGGCAGCCATGGCTGGGTATATTTCTTAGCTAAGAAGATCCAAATATACCAAACAAATAGCTGGTGGATTGCTGCTCCAAACTAGATGTGAATTTATCACCTGATGCTGCAATCAATTCATGTTTTGTACCACCTCTCTTTTTTCTCCAAAAAAACACAAAACTCTCACCCCCAATCCAACTCAAAAACTCCCTAAATTCCACTGGGTCAAATGGTGCACTGCTGCCGTTCGGTCCGTGTTCTGCAACTCGGCTACCCAGGATTTGGCTGCATCAAAGGACTCACGCGAGGTGATATCAAAGACAATCACCGCAGCTGCTGCTCCCCTATAGTACCTGCGGTCAAAAAATTTTGTTGGAAGCTAACTTCCCGTCGGAATTGACCACCAAGAAAGAATATGAGAAATTCACCAACAGGAATAGGAAAATAGGAAGGTTAGAAGTAGTGAAGACACCTTCTCTTCCATTAATAAGCACCGTTTTTTTGTAACACCTGCGTCAGTACGAACTTTTTTGGTGTGTTACAAATCGGGTAGCTAAGGATGTGACATCGGAGCCAGGCTCTTGTATCGCTCCTTCAAAACCCATCAAAGAAACATTTTTAAGCATCATGAAAATCTCAAGTCACTGGTGGTTTTGGGATCATCCCAGACCGTTGGGATCTCCACATCCAAACAACCTGTATAGCAGGGTCCAAGCTGACTCTTAGGGATGACCGAAAAAGCCACTTGTGGAACTCCATGACTCTCCTGCCCAGCCGTGTCCCAGATCTCGTACTTGACCACCTGTCATCAGCAACTCGCGCGCAAGTCGAAACCAAAAATTCCATCTGCAACAAATTCAAACTCTATTGCATCTCACTATGGTTGAGTTTAAAGAAAAAGGATTCCCATTCAAAAAAAACTCCCTTACATCTTATAGGCAGAATTTATATCATAGAGTATATATATATATATCAACCATCTGATTTGGGGTCTTTTTCGGGGGTCCCTTTTTGTTGACACGTGATTTCAAATGTCTTAGAGGCGGCCTCTGTGCTAAGACTCACTGTCTGAGTCATAAAGGCTGCACCAATTGTCGGCTCCTTCGATCTGAACAAAACATCCAGATTGTTGATGGCAACCTTCAAAAATGGCAATAGTTGCTACAAGTTGAAATTTGAAGAATGTTTTCAACCAGCAAATTGCAACTGCAGAATTCGGATTTCGTTTTCTGAACTCTGCATCTGGATGTCCTGGTATTCATAGAATTCTCCTCGACAGCAAGGGAAATTTGGCAAGCTTTCAGGTATCCTTTTTGGCCGTGATCATTGGAAGCAGCTTTTGGTTTGGTTTATGCGAGTTTATAGCGTACAATATAATATAATATAATATAATATAATATAATATAATATAATATAATATAGTATCATATTCCCATCAATGAATGCTTCCAGCACTTCTCAACAGCAGCCTGGCCTTTGGCAAATCGGACAACCAAGCCTGTCTCAACTTGAGAGCAAAACATGCCATAAGTCCAAGTTGCAGAGTGATGGGCAATGCCCTACTGACAAATTGCTCCCTTCCAGCCGAAAAACTCAGCTGCCCACAAGACTTTCCAACTGAGGCATCGCCAAGCAGTACCAACTTGAAGTGGAACACCTGAATCTCTAGAAGCTCCAACATGTCGAACCAGGGCGAGCGACCCCTGTTGCATTTCACCACCAGATTGATACTTGGAATCCGATCAACAAGGTTCCTCTGGTTCCAAACTAGTATATCCAGATTTTGAGTACAAATTGCCACAAGGTGACTCTCATCCCATATGATTCAGGGAACACTTCTCCCTCCAACTTTGATATGTCGCCGCCAGGAGACTTTCGGTGGGGTACCAGACGCCATTGGCAACCGTTTCCGATGGGATTTTTGTTCTTGGATCGTTTACTCAAGGGTTTTGGGAATGTCCTTCTTCCGCTGCATCCAAGCGTGCGTTTAGGATGTGAAAGTGTCATGGATCATGGATGTGACATGGACTTGCAAAAAAAAGTGGACTTGCTTTTCATGAAAGGGATTGTGGTTTGCCTGTCATAATGCATAACAATGAGACTGGAAACCAGACTTGATCACTAGCTTGTAACTCTTTCAATCTGCACACAGATACATCCACAAGCCAAAAGGTCAGCAAGGGGGCAACATTGGAAATATCAAACCAAGAAAAAAAAAAGTAGGAAAATTGAAAATCAGCAGGGGGGGAAAAAAAACACCAAAGTCCAGCCGCATTTGACAAACATCATGCCAAAGAGAGGTGCATTTTTTCAATTTCGCTTCCTGTCCATTGGGTGTTTGGAGGCCCTGAAAAAGCGATGGGTCATCCGCACTGCGACTATATGCGACCTATACAGCGACTAAGCAGCGGGTCAAGAGATTTTTGAGTTCAAGCAACGAAGACTCTTGAGATAGCAACATTCCAGGAAACCACGGTGTTTCCAAGTTGTCAAACCTAAGACTTTGCTATATATTATATGAAATGTCCAAGTTGTTGATACGTCTATGGGGCCCAACTCCCACGTTTTGCATCTGGCTGAGTCATCGGTGAACTCGGATGCTTGCCAGACACTTTCAAGTCCAGGGGTACAGGCAGCCTCCTGCTGTACAGCAAAAGAAACACGTCAGACGTCCAAAGTTCACAGACGTTTTTTGCGCCGTCACCTCCAAAAGTCTCAAGAGAGGAAAATGAAATTGATCTTTGTTCAAAGCCAGCGAGGCCCAAAAAATTTTAAAAATAGCAAAAAAAATAGAAAACAATGAAAATCATGCATTGCTTATGATGCTCCTCCAAACAGATATTGCTTCGTGGACTACTAGTGGACTACTTTGACGGGCGCCAAAATGATTCTTTGGTGGCCAAGTCAATGTCGACTTGCAACGCACCCTTGACACTGACAAAAACAGAAGGACTCGTCCTCAATCCTCCCAGGGATTGGAAGATCACAGAAAACCGCAGGTAAAGACGAGGCTGTTTTTTGGTGATGCGGAGCTCCATCTTCTCAAGCAAAAAAACATGCAAATAGTTTGGAAACTCTGCCCAAACAGTGTTTTCTCAAGGATAATGAAAGTTAATAAAGGTCCCAAGCAGTAAAAATGTGATTTTGCATTTTTTTCCGGGTTCACCAGGGTTTATGTTTTGGCCCCAAGAAATGAATCCGTTTAAATCCGGTTCACTTCACCACGCCGCAGGAGTCCCTGCTTTTGCAGGAACACAACGGCGCTTTTTTCGCCGCCCAGGGGGCGTCAATGGGCGGCTAAAAATACTAGAGTTCACAACAAGATTCTTTGAACACATCGAAGGGTCACATCCTTTTCACGGTTCCGTTTTGCGCGGCATGTGTGTAAAACAACACTCGTGCTCATGATCTTCAATGTTTTTGATGGAAAGACGACTGGGATTTAAGAAAAAAAAGGTTGCCAATGGTGCGATATTTCCCACACAAAACGCGCAGGAAACATGGTGACCACTCAAGATTGAAAGCTTCATGCGATGTGAATTCATTTTGATCCATGCACACCGAAAACGGTGGATTACTCCACCTGTGCATCTCTTGGAACTCGACCTGAGTTTTCAAAGTCCACAGGAATTCAGGAGAGTCTGACACAGCAATTCTAAAAAATGATGCATAGTATAGTGTATACATTCAAGTTTTAGTTGTGTGATTTGTGTGTATACTTTCCAAAAAATCTTTCCAAAGAAAAAAGACCACTAAGGCCTAAGGAAAGGACCAGCCCCACTACCAGAAAAATGCCGTTTCCATCTGCACAAATGGCAGTGGTCACAAAGTGCTCCATCTTTGCACCCTTTGGACTTGGAATTGTACTTGCACGCGGGCCTCATCGGCCCCATTTGGTCCCATCGGAGGGCCAGGACGGGTACAACCGGGAAAACGTGTTCCCTCTAAATCTGCTGAGCTCCCATACGCACAAGACAGTGGATGTCCATATGAGCCCATGGATGGATACTCAAGAGACGTGGATGGTCGTGCCATAGCCCCTGGAGGAACTGGTCCCTTAGATTTCAAAGAAACATCAATCACATGTCTCAAAAATCCCATGTTGTCGGCAAACTTGCCATTTACAATCCAAATGCTATGGTTTTTTGGTTTTCCCGCTACTAAACCCAACAAATACTATAGGAGAAAACACACACGAAAAATGCCACCCTTCAAACACCAAGTTGCAGCTGCTGAAAAGGGCGACTTGTGCCTCAGAAATCCAATTGATTGTCGACACGAAAAAAAAAGATACTTTTTACTTTCCATGATATTTTTACTGGTTGGTTACCCTCCAGGGAACTAACATATCCCCCAAAAATGGCATTTTGAAGATGATTTTCCTTTTCCCCAGGTGGGATATGTTAATTCCCTGGAGGGTAATAGGGATTCTTATAATGGTTTTTTGTCATAATCCCGCCTATATACCTGGGTTGTATGTATAATCCCCTTTTTTTAGTCCAACCAACGAAAAAAAAACGTTTTTTTTTTCATTGCTCAATTCAACATCCTCTCACTGTCTTGGAATTCATCGAATATTTCTCCCAACTTCATAGTGGGCCCCTACCAGTTACAAAATGGGGACATAACTCCCCGTTCTTTAGGTTTTGAAATACCCCAAGGTACCCATTTATAAGGGCCAATTTATACCAATAATTCAACAACGAATGGTAGGGGCCCACCTTGTTTGTGCAAAAAACCAACCCAAGGCGTCCCACAGGGAAACGCCAATATAGTTCGTCTCCGGCTCCTGGAAAACACACGCATGACCTGAGTAGGGAGGGGTCAAGCCCATCGTCGATGGATCCAAGATATGGCAACCAAAAAAAACACAGGGGAAACAAATGGGTGTTCCCAAAAATAGTGGGTTTTCCTCCCAAATCATCCATTTTAATAGGGTTTTCCCTTATTTTCACCATCCATTTTGGAGGAAAACCCTATTTTTGGAAACACCCAAATGTCATTTGTAGATGCAGAAAACTAGGCCACCAAACAATACTTGCAAGAAGCACCTTGGTTCCGAAAAAAAATGGGCGAAAAAAAACAACAGATTCTCAAATGGATTGCAACATTGAGCTAAGAAACCATCTCTGCAACCACTTCTCCGCCGAAAGAATCGGCAAACTGGCCTACCTCAGATTTTTCGGGGCGCAAATGGAGCACAAGGTTGGTTGAACTTGCATCAAAAAATCCTCAGGCAGCTGCATTTCTTGGGATGACCACGGGTGCCCACTGAAAGCAAAGGGATTTCATTGATCTCATCTTCAGCAAAAGGGATCTCACCTAGGTCTCGACTTTTGCAGGACTTTTGCAGGACTTTTGCACCAAGGTTTGGGGAGAAGAAAGGTGCAAAATTCTTTGTCCGGCTGCGGATCGAAAAAAATGCTTCGGGATCCGAAAAACGAGTCCAAAACGGATCAGAAGAAAAAATATCCCAAAAGGGATCCAAAAAGTATTTATTATTGGAATCAAAACATGATTTCATATAGAAACTGTGCTGTATTTATGTGTATTTCTGTCCATTAAAGGATCCAAAAAAAATATTCAGGTCCATTCCGCGGGGAAGAAAGTCGCCCACCTCTTCTGTCATCCATGATGCGAGGCTCTGAAGGTAGCACCTGGCGCTTTAAAAACTGCCATGTTTGCACATGGCCGACATCTTTTAAGTCTATTGGTTTCCTACAAAAAATGTATATATATACATTTGTTGATTTGGTGGGGTCTGGAAGTCTCTAGCTGTCGTTTTGCCTCTTTTTTTTTGCAACACACAGCCTGGGACCATTGCTTGCTTTCTTGCATGTGAGCCATGAAAGAGACATTCTATCTCATAGCTGCGCCACAATCATCCCTACTTCACGGGTTTTAGTCAATACTTACATGTGTGCGTATATATATATAATTGCATATATGTAATATAGCATATCATATAATATATATGTTGTGATTGGGATATCACCGGCAGCTGCAAAACCCAAAACGCCAGTTCCAGCTCGAACTCTTTTCCCCAAGACACTCAAGCTTCGAAACCGTCAGAGCCACCAAGTCACAGGCTATGGATGTTGCAACGAAAGGACCCTGTCCTGATGGCGACCACGCCAAATGCCTATGGCTAAACACCGTTGCCACAACCCTCCCGCTCCAAAGTGGGCTCCCAGAGCCAAAGGTGCTGTTGGGGAACTCCCATGATGTCAACTCGATTATGGAAGATTGTCGAAACCCTTTTGGTGATGATTGTCATGATATTCAATTCACACTCCCGAAAAATCAATTTTGATAGAATAAACAATCATCATTGCATACACATGATGGTGCGTCTTCAGGACAGGAAGACTTCAGCCAGCGAATCCGATTTCGGGCATTAGATCGGCTTTTCAAGACTGCAAGTTCATCGTTCAAGCGGTACTTTCCTATTCGGAGGGTCTCTCGCAAGAATGACGTTTCCATGATCTTGGTTAGACTGTCTGCCAACTGAGCACCGCTATGAACCCATCGAAGGCTTACGCCTTCCTTACGCATGTCTTTGATGGATCTTGCTGTCAATTGGGTTCTAAATTCGGAACATTGTGGAGGAGCAGTTCTAGTGACTAAATCATATAGTGATTTGCAGTCTGTGGCAGCCACCGACTCAGGGAGGCCCTAAGACTTGTAGGTTGCCGTCGAATACGATTCCGGCAGCTGCTGAAGGCATTCAGTCGGAGATTGCCATCGAATCGAAGGATCGAGCAACCATGCCCAGCACAGTCTCATCCACGACAACTGATCCAGCACTGATCCCAATGAGACCGTTTCAGCGGCTAAAGTGCTTGTAACTACTCGTTGAATCTTCTTACAACCCCAGGATAGAGGACTCACTGGACATGTAACATTACTGTTGATATCCTTATGAGTACTCATGATTACACAACCCGTGTGGGAATCGGGGGTTTTCTTAGAAGCAAAGGAAGCATCGGAAAAGGCTAGGAACCGAAGGTCACTTACCTTTATGGGATGGATGGTTATCGACACATCACTGTGTCGCTTTGCCTCATGAAGGGCTTGATTGGCACTTACAAGCGTAGTCACTGTGGCTACATTGATCTCTGATTGGAGGAAACTAAGTCTGGATGACAGGTCGGGCCTGGTATGAACGGACGCATATTGAAGACTTCCAATTAATGCACGAAGGGCTTGCTTCTCAGTCTCTGTTACCTTCTCTGATTCTTGACTCCGTCTTTGTGGGGTGATTTTGAGGGGATCTATCTTCTTGACATACTCGGCTTGGGAAAGATTGATACTTCCATCACTGCTTTGGGTCATTTGAATTCCTGTGAATACAAAGTTGCTTATCTTCTTGGACCCGAACGGATATTTTGATTCTAGTTGATCCAATTTCTCAAGGAACCGGGAATTGCCTCCACAGATACCATCATCAACATGAAGTCCTATGATTCCATCTGGGTATCCTGTGGTCGGATTTCGTAGAATGAACACACAAGGGTCAAACGGTGAAATGCAAAACCCCAAAGTGACAAGCTCTTCACAAATTGCACAGTACCATTGAAATGGTGCATCTATGAGTCCATAAGCCCCCTTTTCTAGCTTGCAAACCTCATGACTCTTGAGACCCATGGCTATAGCTAACTCCTTTACTGGTTCAATTCCCAGGGTTCTGTCAGTTTGAGGTTTACCTTGAAGAAATGCGGCTTTGACGTCAAATGATCGGAGGGTCCAATGATTGGAAGCTAAGAGTTGAAGCAAAAGCATTTTACTATGTCGCCCTAATGTCGGGGGCTCACGAGGAATCTCTTCGATTTGGGGGTCAAGATATCCTAGGGTCACCAGTCGTGCTTTGGCTTTATGATGCTTGGTGCCCTTGTTCTGTTTGATCTCTTCGGGATCGAGAGGTTTCCAAGTGCAAATCCACCGGCATCGGAGGACTTGATCCTCAGGGATCAAGCTGCGACAAATGCGAGACACAGTACCGGTTTTCAACCAGTTCTGAACTTCACTCTCCTTGGCTCTTTGGAATTCCTGTTGTTCCTGAGATGACAAGGTTGACAGTTTGACTTCTGAACGTTGCTTCTTTGCAGCGGAAGCTACAAAGATGAGATCAGTGGGATCCTCTTCGTCCTTCCAGGTATCAGTGTCATCTTGGGATATCAGGACTTCACACCTCCATGCTAGATTGGCAACTTCTTCTTCTAAGGCATTTCGCTCTGTGTCTATGCTCAACAGACACTCGCAGGTCAGGTTATCATCTTCTGATTCAGGAACAGGAACGTTCACACCTTCCCCAGGATTTACTTCAGGGTCTCCTAACGATTGACTTTCAGGATCTATCTCGGAGGTGTTCGGATTACTGGAGGGAACCTCAGGTTCTCCATCTGGTTGACACCCTTGGTGAGGTTCTTCTGATAGGTTTTCCCCAGGAGGAGTGCTATTTCTTCAGGGGTCCCCAATACCTGTGGTGGTGCTTGATTCATGCCATCAGGGAGTGCTTGGTTAATGCCTTGATTCTGAATGTCCCTAAGCTGTTGTGCTATGATTGAAATTGGAGTGGTATCCTTCTGAATTTGGATGCCCTTGGCTTCAAATGCTGTGACAGGACGAACATGTTCAGGTGCACTACGGTATAGCTTACTTCCCATTGTGGTCCAGATTGTCTGGGCGTTCTCATGAACAACGATTCTCAGGGGACCTATATCCATTGATCAGGACGAGTTCCATTTGATTGTTTCGGGGTGGTAGTGGACATGTCCTGGGCGTGACCTGCGAAGAGCAGCTCTCATAGCCATTTGCTGCTTGAACCGGATTCCATGAGCTGTTTCTGATTCATGCAAAAGATGAGCTGGGATTTGTTCATCGGAGACTGTTGCCCCGGGAAGCCGGGTATATGTTTTCCAAGCACCAACACTTCTGGAGCATAGCCACGCTTAAGGCTACAAGCATTCTTGCTTTGGACACACCACCATAGTGCTGATTTAAGATCACGATATGAGGTTATGGGACATTCCATCTCAAACTTGCTCAACATGGTCTTTAGGACACTACCGTGTCTTTCGGCACGGCCATTCTGATGGGGAGCTTCTGTGCTTATTGTGGTCGTTCGGATATTGTACGATTGAAGGAACTGACAGAATTCTTCACTATTCATTTCAGTGCCGCTACAACCAATTCCCCAGGAGCCCCTGCCCAAGTAAACCACATACTGATGATTGCTTCAATCAAACTTTCCGAGGTCTTCGAGGGAGCGATTTGTGCTACCTGGAAATTGGTGGCCCAGTCTACGACATGAAACACGTGAAAGGTGGTACCATTCTGATTGGTCCATTCGAATCCATCCAATGATATTTTATCGTTGAAATCAAGGTCTTCTCGTATAGTTGCGGGATAGTGAAGTCTGGGTTTGACTTGTGACAAACACACTGAACATTGGTAGTCCAAAGCGGCTCTGGCAACTTCAGCTAGGAATCCCTGCTGCCGCAACAAGGTGCTAAGTCTCTCCGGATTGGGGTGACCTAGGTTCTTATGAATACGAACAATGGCTTGTTACTCTTCTTTTGTCACTTGCTTAAAACTTTCCGGCTGCTTGATGTTCTCTATAGGTCAGCTCTCTGGGATTCCGTCAATTCCTGCGTTCCAGCAGGAATGGCAATTGGATTAGGTCCTGGGGTTTCTTCAGGATGTGAAGATCTGGGACCATTCGGCTCAGCTCGGATCGCAGGAGTATTACAAGCAAAGACTGTTATACTGCGGTGGCCGGCATGTGAGGGACGAATCATTTGCCGTTTGGACAAGTGCACAATGTCTTCCCAGGATTCTTCAACAAACAGCTTTCCGGAAAGACGATCAGTGAACACACTTATTCTACTGTGAATTTCCCAGGGGTGTATTGATTTGGGGGGGCTACTGTTCGGCTGGTCCCTCGACTGGCGACGGCACACACGACTTGTCGGGAATCTCCCGGCAGGAGTGATTGCATCGTTTTCAGAAGTTCCGGTTGATCAACAACGATCTTACCAACCCTAGGGACATTTTGAAAGATCTCAGAAAACACCTTTTCCCATTGGCCTTGGCTGTCAACAGGCTGGGTTTTTCCAATGCATCGACTCCTCTTCCGGTTCTGGAGAGTTGATGCCTCCGACACGCGACTTAGCTTCAGTCTTGCTTGAAACGCTATCCTGCGTCTTTTGGCTGCTGGGTCTGTGTCACCATCCGTGCCCAGAATAGGGATTTCGGCCCATGGAAGATTGGCACTCGATCTTTCCCTCAGAGTTGTACTCTTTCGGAAACACATTGCGATTCTTCTAGAACGTCGTGGATAGTTCTCCGTGAAGGTGGATCTATTTACATTCTCACCTTTATACCTGGTGGTACCTTCAATGATTTGATGTTCATGAGTTCCTGGACAACGAAGATGGCTCAATTGATCAACCAGTATTGGAGATCGTGAGTGCTTTCTTGATGGGCTTACCGGACACAGGATCACACAGGTTACCGGCAACACAAAGATCGACTTCCAAGTTCCGAAGGCACTGATAAGCTTCACACAAATAGGGCAATCTTAGCATCAACGAGGTTCGAGGTTGCTCCCAGTGAAAGTGATGACCTACTGAAATTTGGAAACGCAGGATGACCATACCTAATGCGATTTGTTCGAGGTGCTGAAGTCTATTCCTATGGAGTTGTTCCCAATGTTCTATTGATTTGGTACCATTGATATTTGACCAACCACTCCATGGTCCACAGGAAGGGCTGAACCAAACATGTCGGGGTTCTTGATGCACTAAGTCATGAAACAGCAATTGTCGACCTTCGGCACTCTGGAGATCACAGCGATCTCTGCTGAAACGAACGGCGTGCATACCTAACTGCTGGCATTGATGAGACAGCTGACTTGATTGTCCACAAAACACTTCGAAGATGGTTTGAGTTCCTTTGACCCTGTTATTGGACTTTGGGTTCTGGTCTTGGATTGCTCGAAGTTCCTGAGAAAACTGATGAAGTAACTGAGAGAACTTCTTACGTTCCTGACATCTTTCAGTGGTCTCGTGGGTCAAGCAGTCTGCACTCAGATCACCGGCAGAGGTGACTTGAAAGTCCGCCAACGATCGATCAGTTCTGGCTGCTCAGTTTGTTGTTCATCGACTCGAGGTGCTGGATGACTTGGGTCAACGCATTCTCCATGTGCAGCATACGTGTCTCCAGGTGAGCCACATGCTGGCTCTCCACATGTTGAACTTCCTGGATGAATTCGAACGAGTCGTTGGTCCCCGGCCTCCTCGGTCTCGATCTCCGCCAACAGCTCCGCTGTCATCAGCCCTTGGGTCTGTGTTGTGGACCCGGATCTTCTTGTGGCCTTTGGTTGTGCCTGGGTAAGGCTTCCCAATCTCCCCGCCAATTGCTGGAAGAGCAGTCTGAGGAGTCACCAGTGACACCTTCTGCTCTGTGAGTTCGGCCCTCTCCACCATCTTGCTGTTGGGATAGTGTCCCACAAACCAGACGATCCAGGGTTGATCCTGGGACCATACTTCTTGGAACGTGGCTGCAAGATGCTTCTTGCCGAAGTCCACCTTCATCTTTTCGAGCTCCAGGATGGAGTACTGAGTCACATCTGGTGGATTCTCCTCGACGTGGGTCTGGACACTCCATGAAGACGCTTCATCAAGGACGCCATGGTGTGGTGATCGACGAGGGACTGACAAACTCTTGGCAAACGGTTTATCGAATTGATCCTCTTCAGTGGCTGTTTGACAAATGGCCTTATGGTGATCTACCCCTAGTGATATAGGACGATTCCCTAGACAACTTGACTTGGGGTGTTTCTCTCGGACACTTATTGATTCATTGGTGACGCTGACCTCTTCCCTTGTGGCTTCTGTTTCTTTTGGCTCGACGACGTTGTGAGTCTCTGCGATGGGACCTTCAACCGTTTGGCCTGCTTTGACAGAAGCCAGATCGTTGAGGCCGAGTAAAAACAAACCTTTCTCAGTCAAGTGCAATGGGATCACCTTATTGATGGTGGATGCAACCAATTCTCTCTTTGATGTATCGATGATGGCTCCCAGGGCTCTCAACAAAGTGTTGGATAACAAGAATGGTGTAGATCCCTGCACTACTGCTATCTTCAAATGAAAACCGTGGATGGGGATCACCAATGCATGTTCACTTCGAAGGGTTCCATGATTACCAAACCGAAAGGTCACCTGACATTTACACCTATAGATGGTCTTTTGAACTTCAGGGAGAAGGCTTTCGATCAGTTCCCTAACATTATTGCTACCGATAACAGTCTTGGTGGCCCCTAAGTCAACTACCCCAAGGCTTCCATGAGATGCAAAACACGTTTCAGCTGTCAGTGAAGACCTACCCGGCAACTCACTGCGAACTTCGCGACGAATGCATGGGACCGACGACGGTCCAGGTCGTTCATATCATCAGTCCTGACAGGTGGCAATGTGTTGATGGGACTTCTCTTGAGGTGCTGAAGGGTGCTTCGGGAACTAACGAATGATTTTCAGAGGACCTACCTAAGTTACTATGTGATGAGTGGACTAACGAAAAGCATTCTGCTTGATGCTGCTGCGAAGGCACATCAATCGAAGGCAATGATTCTGGGAGTTGCAAAAACTCCAGAGGCAGGCCATCAATGTTTCCAGGTGCCTCGGCTCTTGCAAACGATGTAGGAGCTCCGGTAGATCGACTCACGTTGCTGGCTGAGTCTGATCTCATTGGGCATTCCGCCTTCCAGTGCCCGATACGATTGCACAACCTGCATCGTGACACCATTGTAAGATGACGAACTTCCTTTTCCGAACTTGCCCTTGCTTCCTTTGAATCCGTTCTTTGATTTGCCACCTTTTTGTCCAAAACTCGAAGGCCAGAATCCACGTGACTTGAATTTGTCACTGAGCCTTTTTCGTGCCTCAGTGTAAGCAGTGTACGTGGCTGCTAACTCTTCATTTCCTTGGACCAACTCCTGGATGGAGTCTTCGAAATCAGCCACTAAGGTGGCGTCTTCGTCACCCTCTTGCACAAGGATGTCCATGGCCTCTTCTTCATTGATTGTTTCCGATGCTTCCGCAGCAAAAACTTGTTGGGCCTGGTCCTCCATCTCGACATCCTCGGCCATCATAGTCGCTGGTCGTAAGTTTTCCCCCGGGGCTTCCGCTGCCCGGTCATGTCCTGGAAAAACGTTGCACCAAGCATCCTAATAGCTGAAGAAACCTTAGCTATCGTAAGCTGTCCGGTGTTTGCAGCGTCCACGTCGATCAAGACCTTCTTTTTGTCTTCCGAAGACAGTTGTGACCCTCTGAGAGTCACATAAGGTTGCAGATCGTCAAGAGATACTCCTTTGGCCCTCAATTCGCTCCAAAGGATATCCGCCGTTGCGAGGTAACTGTCAGCGCTCTCATCGCTCTTTTGATAGCATTTGTAAATCGCCTTCTCGGCGTACTCATAGCGTTTCTCGAGATTGATTTGGCCCCATTGGCCACCCAGGATGGTGATGATCTTCTCTATCGATTTCTTCTCGTTCTTGGTGATCTCCGCCTGACTGATCTGAAGCTTCATGAAAGCTGAGCCAGTGCACCCCAAAATGAGGCGTGTGGCCAACTCTGTCCAACGGCCCTCTGGCCAAGCTTGTAAAAGGAGTTGGACCTTCTGGGAGTACACCATGACGTCATCTTTGGCAGGGTCAAAAGACGGTACCAAAAGTGCGAGTTGATTTGGGACCATACCGGGGGTTTCACTGCTCGTAGTGACACCGCCGGATGGTCCATTGCTACCGTCAGGCATCGCTGACACAAAACTGCTTCCCCTGGAGCTACCGCTTGTCAGCGGAGCTCCGCTACCAATGTGATTGGGATATCACCGGCAGCTGCAAAACCCAAAACGCCAGTTCCAGCTCGAACTCTTTTCCCCAAGACACTCAAGCTTCGAAACCGTCAGAGCCACCAAGTCACAGGCTATGGATGTTGCAACGAAAGGACCCTGTCCTGATGGCGACCACGCCAAATGCCTATGGCTAAACACCGTTGCCACAACCCTCCCGCTCCAAAGTGGGCTCCCAGAGCCAAAGGTGCTGTTGGGGAACTCCCATGATGTCAACTCGATTATGGAAGATTGTCGAAACCCTTTTGGTGATGATTGTCATGATATTCAATTCACAATATGTATATATAATTATACAATATATTGCTACCAACTAACCCAAACAAACCAAAACCCGGCTTTTTATTTTGCTGGCGGAGTTTTCTCGGTCCCTCGTTGGCCTCGCCAGGTTGAAGTGGAAGATTGGAATAAAGTGCGGCAGGGTGGTCATCCCTCAATCGACCTTGCGCATGTCGCTCCTGAAGCGGCTACCAAAACGCGCCATATGGATGTTTCCAAAAAATAGGGGGAAAACCCCCAAAATGGATGGTGAAAATAAGGGAAAACCCTATTAAAAATGGATGATTTGGGGGGAAAACCCACTATTTTCGGAAACATCCATATAAAGGCTGGAGAATTTTTCGAATCTCAGAAGATTTTCAAAACAAAGGTTGCATCAGAAAATCGTCGGCAATCTTGGGAAATCGCTTCAGGTACATGTCTTGCTTCAAGTTTCTTTCCAATCTGCACTACCTGGATTAGGATGACGATTGTTCTTCGTAGAGTGGTAGTAGCAAGGCAACAAGATGTCACAAGGCTACAAATTCTATGCATTGCTTGTTGTCACTTGTCCATCTAGACCTGTGAAAGGGTCGGCCATTTTGCGCCGTTCTACTTTCAGTACGTATTTTCACACGCTTCACGTCCTCCTCAACCAATCGTTGAAGCTTTGCTTCCAAATCCTTCTTCAAGAGATCTGCATCAAGAGCATGCATTACCTCCAGCAAGGAAAAATATACACAAGGATATCATTACCCTCCAGGGAACTAACATATCCCTGGGGAAAAGGAAAATCATTTCTAAACTTCCAACAGATTCAACAAATTCTGTCAGGCGGCTTTGGGCAACGTCAAAGCTCTGGTAGCTCATGGACATCAAGACCTCAACGGAGGCTTTTCGGGAAAAAAGCTCCGTATACCGTATACCCAGCTCCATTTCCAAACATCTCTCAAAAAAAACACCTAGATGCTAGTTAATAGGGTGAATTTTTTGAGAATTCCCAAAATGAGAAATCCTCCTGTAACTTGTTTGGGTGTGTATTTATATTAACCTGATTTTTAAGGAGAAACCATTATAATAAGGTTTTCTTGATTGCTGCTTCGTTTGCGTTCTCCACGTTGCTTCATCAGCTGCAGTTTTGAAAAACCGGTAGAAAAAGACACATAGAGAGGCCTCCAATGTGAATAAATCACAATTCCAAAACTATGGAGCTGGCATTGCCGTGTAAATCACAAACATTGAATCTATCTTGGCTTGAGCCACAAAGCTCAAACAAATGACTGCTGGATGTTCAAATTTACTCGCAGCAACCCGCATGTCAAAGTCGACTATCTGGATTTACTAGCCGAATAGAAAATATCCGTACAACTACAAGACGTGGACATTGTGTTTAGCATATCTTTCAATCTCAATATATCTTTGGGCAGAGGAGGGCTCAAAACAACAATCATATACAGCTTTCATAATCTGCATGTGGAAGATTGTCCTTTGTCGCCTTTTTCCACAACCAAGGCAAACCATGGTTGATATGTCTGACCAGGCTCGATGAGGCTCCGAAATCTCGAGCTTATCTGCCCTTGTGCATATGTTGATGCAACAAACAGTTAACAGCTGCAGTAGATTAATTACTGCTGCTGATTGGTCCATTTCCTCTGGCAGACACTGATATACAGTGTCAAATCCACCATTGATAACATTGATATCCATTCATTACAACTTGACATGTTACATGTTTCAACCCTACTGCTTTTCCACGATAATTTTCCTCCAGAAACGGTGGTTTTACCGAGGAAACACCGAGACTACGCTTTCAACGAAGGACCGGATCCGCAAACCGGATCCGGAGTCATCATAGGAACTCAACCGTTATATAATGGGAAAAAACATGGAGAAGATGGATGACAAGAGGCCAAGAACGTTTCAATTTTATATGACGTGTAAACAGATGTGCAGGCATACCATGATAAATACAACCAATGCTAGCTTCACCAACAAAAGCATCCTTTACAAAGTGGTTTCTGTCACCAAATTTGCTTTGACTGGATGTGCAGTTGATGGCACCTGCCACTTCCATCTTCCATGGGCTCACGCGAGCCAGGAGTTTCCACAATGGCTTTGCCAATTGCCTATGAGAATTTCAAGCATCACAGCTATCAGGGAGTGCGCATTTCCGCCCATTTCCAAAAAGATCTTCTCAAGCCTTCTGTCTCCAATACTTGCCACTCAGAGTAATGATCCAGGATCTCTGCTTTTCCAGAATGATTTCTCCTAAAGCTGGGTCAGTCCCGTCCAATGGAAAAGAAAGCATCGGCATCCGCAGTGGCACTTCTGCAACTATGGGTATCTAAAAATATTTGTCACCACACGGCACAAAAATCAACTGAAAGTCTTCAACATCAAGTAAACCTTGTTGGATTTCAGCACCTTCATGTTCAGTCTTTTCGCACCTATCTGAGTACAGTTCAAGAATCATTGGACCATCCCCGCCATGAAAAACAACCAACGGATATCACTATCCCTTGAATGGACAATCTCCCTATTGTTGGGCTAGCCATGAACCCATGAAGCACCAGCCCAAGGTACACATCTGGATCCGCTCATAGATCCAATAAGCCACCTTGCCGCTGGATGAGGTGGTCTCAATGCGTAGCTGATCCTCCCAACGTTCTTTCCGCTGGCGGGGCACCCAACAGATTTTGCAAAGGTGAAATTTGAGCCGGATGGTGAAACAATGTGAAACGTCTTATGCCTTCTGATGATCGTAAGGCTGGGTTTCCAAAGCAAGATTTGTTTAAAAAAATAGCATGAAAAAAGGGTCTGTAATTGATTGCATATCCCACCTGAATTTTCATCACTGCTCAATAAAACAGAAATGCCTGCCAACCAATCACCTGCCATTGATTTAGTCTCTCTCCAAGCCGCGGCGGCAAAACGAGTCCTTAGCCGAGAAAAACAGGCAATTTCTCGTCCATTTACTGGGTTCTGCCTTCGCCAAATCGGCAGTCGTCCAGCGAAGCACATGGGGTTTTTCCGCATCCCAATACGATGTTTGAAGGAAGTAAAAGTCACCGCCATTCACCTCAATTGCCATAGGCTTGTCCGGTTACAAAAACGTCAAAAAACATGGCAGCCATTTGGAAATTTGCGGGCAGCCATTGGTGTGAGTTTTTCAGCCGGCAGCCGAGGAGCAGTTTGTTCCTGTCCATTGACATCAAACTCCTGCACCCTTTCATGCATCGCCATCGCCTTTTCTATTAATCGTACCTAAGCTCCACAAGTGGTAGAGTTTGGAACCATCTTGTTGGTGGAAGTCATGAGAACCAATGAGATGGAAAGAAAAATAAAAGGTATCTTGAGCAAAAATTGCAACATACAACAAGTTTGGTCAATGCATCTCAGGTTCACAAGGCCTCTTCACAGAGGCTTCTCATCACTTTTAGTGATTGTTACAGCCCACAATTTCAATGTGCTGTGCTCCTGAAATTTTCGCGACACCCCTATCTACTAGCAGATTTTGTGAGCAATGTGCTGACCTTGATGCTGGGGCTCCTAGATGGATGCCACTTTGCTCGTAGGTGCGGACAACATTCCCCTTCCCCCAGCCATAAGCGGCCATGAGTGTCCGCCCAACAATGCCTCCGAACATGAGCTGCAAAGAATTTAACTTGGGAATCCTTTCGGAATTCGTGTGCTTGTGATGCTTGTCTATATGACATGAATCCTGCCTATGCCCATATCGGCAAAAACTCTATCAAGATCTCCATCAGCACTCTTGCATTTCCAACTCCCTGTGAAGTTGACATGTCCATCAGCATCGACATAGTCTTCAGGAGGCTTAGGAACAAACCTCAAGGCAATCTCAAGGCCATCGACGTGTCAAAGCTCAACTTGGTATGTAACACGACAAAGCCAAGTCACCCAATGATGCGATGTCGAGATTCATCTTGACCGGTCGTGACAGGACTTGGAAGTTTCCTATTCTCCCCTTTTCTTCTTGCCCAAGGTAGGATACAGCAAGCACCTCCCAGATTCAAAGAGGCACTTGGAAAGGTGAGCAAGATTTCAAGCGAACAATTGACAGACTCTTGGACAGATGATCTCCGACAGCCATTTGTAATTCGCCACTGAAAACACATAGCTTCAAACAACCTTCGTTGAGCTCGAAGAAGGTTGTAAAGCAGCAATTGCCTTGGCTTGCGTCCCAAATTTCATAAGATATATATCCGATATGGTGTGTCAAAAAGAAAAATAAGGCACCCTAAGCTTCATAGGTTTCCAGTCCATCCAACAAAAGAAACGTTTTGTCAAGAGTCTGGGCGAAGCTTCTGGAGGTGGTCGTAGTCGTGGCTTCTGTCACCCAAAAATGGATGTTGTCATTAGATTTGTCTCATGGCTCTCACGTGATTTCTTCGTTATTTTTTAAGGTTTAAATTTGAACCGTGATCGAAAAACCGGTCCGTCCCCACCTCCGAGACGGGTGGGTCCCAATTTTCGGGAGGCTGGTCCTTTGGGCTGGCAGTGACCTCAAGTTGAAACCAGAGAAATATAGAGAAACCATGATTGTGACCAACCATTCAGCTACTTGTTTCAAGTTTCCCCGCCTTTCCACCCTTCATGGAGCACCATGCCAAACCCAGGGTTGCAAGGATGAGAAAAAGGCCTGGAAAAATCCAAGCAACTGTATATGCACCATGAATCACAAAAAAGCCGCCTTCACCCTCCAAATCCACTGAAGGCACATGCACAACTCCATCTTGGTCAGTGCAGTTCCATCAAGAAACCATCTCTGGAATGTTATCTGCACATCCTTCCCCAAACAAATCCCTCAAGGTTAGGGGTCATCAGTTGGGCCTGTGTCTGTCATTTTGCAAAAAAAAACTCAAAAACCAGCAACGTCCTCATTGGTTGAGAAATTCTTAACTTTGGGGGTTTTCCCAGAACTGCCAAAAGTCGATGAATTTCTTAACTTTTGGAAGTTTTGTGATGTTTCTGAAAATGTCAAAAGTTAAGATGTTCTCAGCTTTTGATGGTTTTGTGGTTTTCTTGAAATATACCAAAAGTTAAGACTTTCAAAGTTTCTCAACTTTGGCATGTTCAGGAAAATACAAAAAACACAAAAATGGTGGAGCATAGTGCATGAAAATGTTGACTTTGTGATCAAAACTAAAGTCACCAAACAAAAATGAAGCATCCGGGTGCCTCTCATAGGTCTGAAAACATGTTCACCTCCGGATAAACCTGCCAAAATTAGGACATTCACAATTTCTGACATGTTTTTGCAAAAACGCAAGAACTCCCAAAGTTCAGAACTTGTTAACTTTTGAAGACTTTGTCTTAAACAACAGGCCAAAAATCTAGAGTATTTCAAAGTAATCATATTGGATTTCAGTGTTGGTTTCTCTGATTGCCGTGAAGCAATGCAACCTTGGGATTTCCGGGCACTTGAACTTTTTTGTTGGAGCATTGGGTGATTCTGTCTTTGCACTTTCATGGCACAGCACTGGCGAAATCCTGAATCGTAACGTTGGAGTTAACGTTATGCGTTGGTTTTCTGCGCGAGGTCTAGGCGAAAATGCAAAGCGTAACGTTGAGATCGCGAGAAAAAAAAATGAAGATTTGGCTGTGGCACTAACGTGGCGCTATCCTGAACGCTCAAAAGTTATATAAGAATTTCTGGTTTTTTCGATTCTTTGGAACATCCCAAAAAGTGGAGAATTTCTCAAGATTTGGCTGTGGCACTGTGGCGCTATCCGGAACCCTAATAAAAGTTAAGAATTTGTCATGTTTTTCGTTGTTTTTGGGAAAATCTGACAAGTCAATGACTTTTGCGTTTTTTCCGACCATGCTAAGTTAAGAAATTCTTAACTTTTGATGGTTTGCCAATTCTTAATCCACTTGGAAAAAAGAGTCAAGATCAGCATCTGCTGAAATTGTCCTGTTGATATCTGAGTTCACCATTCTTGTCCAAAGCCTCAAAGTTTCATCCTGCCTCCATAGCCAATAGACACATCTGAGCTGCTATTCAGAGCATTTCTCAGCTGAAAAAGAACCTGGGCCAAGTTTTGGTGGACTTCACGGAAATTAAGCACATGAGGCTGTATTGCTAAACCCCTCACCTCTTCAGCATGGCTTCTCAAGGCTTCTGACCTCAAGGTGTTTGGATTTCCAGTGGCTTTGTGAAGCTGAAAACAAGGTCAGCTTTTCCGGTGTGCAACAGGATTTTTTCAATCATGCTGAAAAATCTGCAGTCAATTAGATCACCACTTAGTGGAAGAGACCACAATATGGTTTTCTTGATGCTGCTTCTTTTGCGTTCTCCACGTTGCTTCATCAGCTGCAGTTGGGAAAAAAAGAAAAGAAGAAAAAAAACTTTTCAAGAGACACATAAAGAAGCCTCCAACGTGAATAAGTCACAAACTTCTCGAAATGAAAACTATGGAGCCGACATTGCCATGTGAATTCAAAGATTGAATCTATCTTGGCTTGAGCCATAAAGCTCAAACAAATGACTTCTGAATGTGGACAAATGACATGAAATTGGATGCGTCCAATGTTTCAAAACATGATAGTGCGTGAGGCGAGTGAAATGAAGGAGCGTTGAAGCCAAAAAAAATGCTAGATAGAGATCATACCAGCAAAAGCAGCGAGAAACTCATTGCTTCCTCTTTTGGCTCTTTACAGTTTAAAGTGGTAGCTGCAGTCTTTCGTCATGGTTCCTTGACAAATGAGTAAAATTGAACAAATATGATATTAGAACACGAAAACATCAGATGAATGGGCAAAATGATTCAAATTTACTAGCAGCAACGCATATGTCAAAGTCAACTATCAGTGGGATTTACCAACGAAAAAAAAAAAACATAAGACTCCAAGACTTGGGCATTGTGTTTTAGCAGCTTAGCATGTGTGGCAATCCCAATATATTTTTTTTCGGGGGACAGGGAGGCCAAGAAATTTCTACATTACGGGACAACTGTATGTACACAGCTTAATCTGCATCTGCTTGCGTGGAATACAACTCGCCCTTTTTTTCCACAATCAACTGGCGAAAAATCTGGCCAACCGAGTTGGATATGTCTGGCCCGGGTTTCAAACTACCGCACGAGGACCGGCTCACCAGGACCGGCGAACCCCTTAACTGGACGTCCAGTGTCGCGTTTCGTGCCAGGTATCAAAAGCGACTTGGCAGGCCAGACCTGGCAGTTGATGGCAAGGGCATCATTTTGGGGAGTTTTTTGGGGATCATATTTTTTTAGTAGATGCATGGTGGTCCAATATTTATCCATATTTTTGGTGCCAGTGGCGGTTGGTATATTTTCAGACTATTCTAGGAAAATGCTGTTTTCAAAGGAATTTAAGATTACGAAAATGGGCGAAATGATTATTTCATAGGCTGCTTTTCGCAACAACCTCGAAACCAATTTCTTCCATGTGCTTTTCACGAACAGCTGGTCACCACGAGAGCCAGGCCTTGGGCACTAAGCTGAAACATTTTGGCTAAGCAAGCCAAGCATGGAGTGTAGGACATATACATCCGAACCTGCCATTTCATGAGGGCCCCAAAATGACAGGGTGAAACATCATCCCTGTGGTTTTTCGAAGGAAGGTCACCCAAAAACCTTTATTTCAAATGGATGCGGAAATATTTTGGGAATCATGATTTTTAATGTTGGGAAATATCTTTTTTTCTATCTTAAATGATGGAATCCGACATAGAGGGTTGACTCGGGTTTACACAATCCAACAATGAATCCAACGATGGTTTTTTGAGGCGGGTGTCGACCTTTGCCCTACACCCAAATCCACCGCAGGACATCGAGCCTTTCCATGTCGAATTCCAGTCGCCTCCAGTCGAGGTGGAATGGTGCCCTAGATATGTCCCTTACCATGAGATGTATTTACGTAAAGGTGTGTATATGTACATATATTGGTGTTTCCTTTAATGGTGGTACCCCCAAAACACCTCAAAATGATCATTTTTTAGTAGGGAAACCCATGGTTGCTGGGTACCACCATTTCAGGAAACCCCGCCCTATATATGTACATATTATCTTTTTACATCACATATTAACCATTTCAGGATTTGCATGGATTTGCTGTTGGTCCTGTGGGATGACTATCGAGACCAAATAGGAAAGCTCAAGGGATGATTTTTTGTCGCGCTCACACGCCACTTTTTCTCGGGGAGCAATACACAAAGGTTGGAGGAGTTGAATATCGTGTCAGAATGACTATCACCCCGGCAGGAATAAGTCAAATTGACAAAAGATATCAAAAGCACGATATAACCATCCCGGAATAGATTGTGAAATTCAAGTCTCCCAAAGACGGATGCTCACTTAATATCCATATTCTGTGATGTTCATTAATCTTTAAATACTTCAGGCCTCCAGGGTTTCCAAAAACATCCAACTGGAAAGCTCTGGCCTGCACTAAGTCTTGCAGCAGCTGCCTGAGGAAACATCAACTTGAAACAAAATCTCAAGACGGCAAACTCAAGAAACTAAATGAAAGATGACAAGGATGTGTGATATATGTTGAAATTCTGTCTCTCAAGAGTTTCTGATTTGAAACAGAAAATCTACTCTTCATATCAGATGTATATATGCTATGGCTCAAAAATGGAGCCCTTTTTAATTTGCTGGTGGGAATGCTAAACATCATTACTCTCGTGGTCCCTTTGACAACTTTCTTCAAAAATCTTCGAGGCTACAACCCATGCTCTTGTCGGAGGTTTGTTAATGCATTGTCCTGCAGGACATACGAAGCGAAGTTCCGAAGCGAAGCGAAGCTTCGTTTGGCCATCCTAAATTCAACACCAAATTCAGTCGGGGCTGAGTTTGAACATCTTTCCTACTGGTAATTCAATCCAAGTAAATTAATGAAATGTACCATTAATCCCTGGCGGGGTGGAGAGGAGCTAACACAGACAGTTTTGGACCCTGTAGCTGTATGATGGCTAGCTGCTTGAAGGTGAGGAACCAGTGATAAGAAAGTGATGTTTTTGAAGTTTTGAAACAAACGGATAGAATCGCTGAATCACCCAAATTACCTGGGACAATACCTGTTTTTTATATGCATTTTGCAGCAATCCCCCACAGTCCAGGGCAACTGGTGCCAGCCAATCTTTGCAGCCAGCATCAGCCCCTAAAACCTCAACATAAAACACTGACAGACCACTCAGCTGCATGGACAAAAATCTCATGATTTTTGTCCAATTTTTTCCTGAGTCGCAGTCCACCACTCCACGATTCTCTTTTTCGCCTGTGAAAAAATTGAGCAACTGGATCAAAAGATGGCTAAAATATTGGAATTTTGAAGAATTCTGAGCATATCAAGCATGTAGGACCATGCAACAGGTCATACCAAACCTTCAGGACATTGCTTTGATGGCCTGACATGTCGGAAACTTCAAGTCTGACATGGGGTTTCGGGTTCGACAATCTTTGAACCACAAAACGCAAAATGTGTTCACCAAAACGCGACATCAAGATGTCCCACACCTGAAGGAAATCCATCGCGTTCTAAATCCTCTTGCAGGTGTATCAATTCCATAACCTGCGCTTTGAGAATCGCGGACTTCATCAAGTCACCAGAGAAACGGTCAGAAGAAGGGTGTAGTTTTTCCCAGATTTCTCCCTCAAGACTCCTTGATCATATTTACGGGGGCACCCCTCAAAAAACCTCCTTTCGCAAAAGAATTATTCAACCTTTGAAAACACCAAAACAAGGTGAACCCGAGAACCCAAAAGACAAACCAGACACACGCAAGCCGATATTTAATGTAAGGTTAATGTTACGTGTCCACTTTGTCATTTGGGTCACTATATCGACCTGAGAACCCAAGCGAACCTCCAACGGCAACCTCCCTCCCTCCCTCTCCCGTATCAGGTTGTCATGCATACAACTCATCGGCCCTCTTTTCTTTTCAAACCGGCACCACACACTAAAGAACCGGCAAAACACTCAAAAGTAGAGTTGCCAGCCCAAAAAATGGGACTCACTTTTAGGTCTGTTGTAGTACTTGCTAGCCAGCAGTTTAAGCGCCTGAAATGCTCCTAATGTTTTCCCTTCTTGTGATTGAAATGTTGATTGGTATTTGCTATTCGTTGCTTTTCCAAATCTGCAAAGTGTTCTTCTCCATGTTTGTTTGTGGCATCCACCCTCCCTCCCTCTGCCACTATCGGATTTTTACCATGTTTGATATATTTGTTCGGGTTTGCACCAAAGCC
Organism: Breviolum minutum Mf 1.05b.01; assembly: GCA_000507305.1. Taxonomy (NCBI): domain Eukaryota; class Dinophyceae; order Suessiales; family Symbiodiniaceae; genus Breviolum; species Breviolum minutum. Next base: position 505,873 of record DF239027.1, read on the forward strand.
TTTTTGCAGCGGCCACTACATCCCATACATAACCTGTTTCTTCCCACAGCCAGAAAAGCCCAAAAAGTAGAGCCCCTTCTTTTCTGGCAAAATTGGCAACTCTACTTTTCACTGGTTTACTTCTTCTGGACCCCTCTACAGCAAACCTTACTCACTTCATAACCCAAAACACGTCATCCCAAGCACTTGCACCAGACAAGAATATTCCTTTTGGTGGATGTCAACGTTTCAACTTGCAAAGCCCACCCATGATGCGAGCATCCCAGCCCTCATAAATCACAGGAAGGTGCATGCTGCCAACAGCTCATAGCATAGCTTTTTGGACCAACTGCCAGGTGCTGAGGTCGAACCTCAAAGTTGAATTGTTTGCACACTAGTTTTCCTCCAGCAGCCATTCTAAGCTGGAAAGATAACAGTGTGTAGCTGCCACTGAAAAACAAAGCACCCGCGGACAGTGCCGGGTGTGGAGGGATCGGGCCCCTGAATTGCTACGCAGTCAATGAATGACTTGCAGCATGCACATACAGACAAACTACTGTCACATCAAAAACTAACAGCCTACGGCAAAACTCATTTTGGTGGATGTCAACGTTTCAACTTGCAAAGCCCACCCATGATGCGAGCATCCCAGCCCTCATAAATCACAGGAAGGTGCATGCTGCCAACAGCTCATAGCATAGCTTTTTGGACCAACTGCCAGGTGCTGAGGTCGAACCTCAAAGTTGAATTGTTTGCACACTAGTTTTCCTCCAGCAGCCATTCTAAGCTGGAAAGATAACAGTGTGTAGCTGCCACTGAAAAACAAAGCACCCGCGGACAGTGCCGGGTGTGGAGGGATCGGGCCCCTGAATTGCTACGCAGTCAATGAATGACTTGCAGCATGCACATACAGACAAACTACTGTCACATCAAAAACTAACAGCCTACGGCAAAACTCATTTTGGTGGATGTCAACGTTTCAACTTGCAAAGCCCACCCATGATGCGAGCATCCCAGCCCTCATAAATCACAGGAAGGTGCATGCTGCCAACAGCTCATAGCATAGCTTTTTGGACCAACTGCCAGGTGCTGAGGTCGAACCTCAAAGTTGAATTGTTTGCACACTAGTTTTCCTCCAGCAGCCATTCTAAGCTGGAAAGATAACAGTGTGTAGCTGCCACTGAAAAACAAAGCACCCACATCCACTCGTGTACTGCTCAACCACCTCCTGGCCCCACAGCAAGAAGCATGGAATAAGCAGAAGAATTTGTGGATGCTTCATCATCTGAAACTTCTATGGCATCCACAACCTGGAAGGAACCACTCGTCACTGCTGACTTAGGCTGTGACTGCGATCCATCTGAGGCTGCAGAGGGGACATCACTAATGCCGCTAAGTTCTTCAGGTGGTTCTTCTGAGATTCCTGGCAAACCTGGATCTCCATCCAAAATAGCTAAGTTGCACTGTCCGTGTCGCCGTGTATGCAGACCATGCCACAAGACGATCGCAAAAATGCACCATGGTAAGCCCAAGATGCAAACAAAAAGACACCATTCATTGACTGCCCCAACCCCCCGTGAGGTTTCTTCAAAAAGCCATGAAGTCATGCCCAGCAGCACCTTGCGAAGCCAAACTCTAATGCGAGCACGAACCAAAGGCCATGAAACCGCAACTTCAAGCTCCAAAGCAGGCTGCTGACGACTTGGTGACGGTTGAGGAAGGTCCAAAAGCGTCATTCTCAAAGAGCGCAAAATCTGTGGACGCTCTGTTTGAACATCCATCTGCAGATTTTCCCACAAAGGATTTGACCATGCCAAAGAATATCGTAGTGCTATCATTTCAAATGTGACCTGAACTTTTCCATTGGGCAAAAGTTGCCCCCAAACGGAGATAGAATCAAACCTTGAAGCGAGATTCACCACTTCAGTGCCAGTCTTTGTAGTTGGCATTCCCAATGAAATAGAGTCCAAAGTAGCCAGCAGCAAATTGCGGACCTCATCTGTAAGGCATGGCACCATAGTTGCTGCAAAAGGCTGATTGAACCATTCTTCAAGCACCTCTCTTCCATCCAGGGTGAGCAAGGCTGTGCATCGCTGAGCTTCAAGCCCAAGTATGTCCACTCCATGCCATGCATTGGCTGCTGCTGTCAAACCATTGGTGGTAGCTGCAGTGACTACTTCCGAGGCACTGGAAGCCACCACCCCTGTAAGATTCAAAGCTTGCCCTGCAGCTATAGACGTGGATTCTCCCAACATCAGCGCCGCCCCACCAAAGTTGGCCAGCTGTGCCAAAAAGCCTTGGGAGCCACCCAAGGCCGCCACCAAAAGAAAAGCCAAGCAGCATAGGGGGCCCAAGCAACATTGACTCATCAGCTTGGGTAGTTTGCCACTAATCAATCTCTTTGGCCTGAGGACGCCGCCGAATGAGCTTGCCGCGGCCCTTGCCTTTGGTAAAGGCGGAGGTCTGTCTGGAGGTTTTGCCAGACCCCTTAGAGCCCCATTGCCCCAAATCTCTTCCCATTTCTCTGTCCTCCACACCCTCTTCTGGTGTGTTGTCAAATGGTCTGGAGGGTCGGGAATCATGTCTCGAACTGCCTTTGACCTGAAGTCTGGTTTGTCCACTGAGGCTGCACGGGACCGAGATGTCATAGTTCTGGGGCAAACCAAAGTAGAGGTGAAGGCGACTCTTCACCCACTGGACCGTGTCATCCAGCTCATTGGACCCTACTTGGGCCTTGATGTGAGCTGCGGCCACCACATCAACATAGGTCTGAAAACTTGCTTCACACAGCCATCTTCCAGCTGCTTGAATTTCTTTTAAAGGTGTTCCTGCAATCACTTGACTTGTTGCAAAACCTGCTCTTGGACTATGTGCCGTGAACCCCAAATGCAACTGATAATGCACCTCACACTGTTTGAAGCAATTATTGTACATGCTATAGCCAAATGGAAAAAGACGAGCACCCACCAGCGTCTCAGCATGCAGCTTCCGCAGCACAGCACAGGCCAGAGGTTGTTTGTAAGGTGATAGCAGTACAAATTGCTCCCTCTTTACTTTGGTGGATACCACTGCCCCCAATCTAAGTGTCAGAGGCTGTGTGCAGTCAGGGGGCACATAGACGTGGTCTTGCTGCAGCGATAGCAGCTCCGAAGGACGAAGGCCCGAAGCTTGCTGAACCACCATTGCTGCTCCAACTCTCTGCTTGTCTTTGGACGACATGAAAGCACCGAAGAGCAACGCCAGTTCAGTAGTCAAAGGAACAGTGTGCTTTGTTGGTTCAGCATTGGACCTTCCTTTCAAAGCTTCTCTGCACAAGATCATCTTGCCTTTCAAATACGGGATGAAGAACTCCAGTGCTGCCACAAGAGTGATATGCTGGGACTTGGTCAAGTCCATCTCCGTTCGATACTCCATTGCCAGAAAATCTATGTCCTCACTTGAAAACGAAGACCACTCCGGCTGTCTGTGTAAATAAAAAGTGAAACTTTCAAGGGACTTCTCATACTTCTTGATTGTGTCATTGCCCACTCTGTACCTCAAGTCTGGATGCAGTCGCTTCACACAATTGCAAATCGAGGCCAGAGAAAAACTCATTGGATACGTGATAGTTCGTCAGCAGGTTGCTTGGCTGACTCCGTCCACGGCAAAAACAGTCTCAAACGGGCCGCTATACAAACTCCAGCCTTCTGTCTAAGCACTCTGTTAAGACCAAAAGCCGGTGATCTGCCTTTAGCCATTGCACATGCTGTTGGATAATTGTCCTGCAAGGAAAAATAGGCCTTACCATGAAGACCCGGCCAAGACGCCAGCCTCTGCATGAGCTTCAGCACTGTTCGTGACTCTCCGATCGTGATATGGTCACCAAAACGCCACCGACCTCTGCTGACCGGTATCCACCTGTCCTTCTCAAAAAACTCCGTCGGAAGAAGTGAAAAAGGGACTGGGGGCACCATAGCTCTGTTCGGAAATTTAGTGCCTTGAAACCCATTGAGTCTGGCTATGGACTTTCCAGAGATCTCTCCTTGCTGAAGCAACGCCTTGACCTCTGAGTCAGTGACTTCCGTCATAGCAATGCCAAACCCACCATAGTCAATCTCGTTTTGCCCCATAGCATCCGTTGCAAAAAGCCACTGACTGATGGGGCTTCCCACATGGCAAAACATCTGCGACATCAAATTGGCCATTGCTTTGACCTCTTGTCTGGCTGATTCCCACCAAGGCACCACCATGTCCTCGAACTCATCCATGAAGTGGAACACCGCATGTGGTATGCTCAGCAGCTCTCTCTTCAGCAAACTGCCAAAAATCCACATGCCCACCAGAGACCTCAGAGTGTTCACCGCCACCATCTTTTGCCCAGCCAAACCACGTAGAGCGATTTGAAGCTGCGCTGCCTTCTTCAGAGGCTATCTGAATTGGGCCGGCTTGTTCACCACTTCATATCCCACCACTTTCTCCAGTTCACCTGAGCAGACTTGTTGTGAGACTTGAAAGCCAACCGCTTCCAGCCCCAAGACCGCCTCCTCCATCAACTTATCGCTATGCAGCATTCGATCATTGGCATCTGACACAAAAACCGTGTCATCCACATGGACATAGGTCGCCGCCTGCTTTTCATCCACCAGCACACTCTGGCACCTTGCCGTAGCTTCATTGAGAAGAACGACTCCTTGTCTTCTTGTATTGGCCCAAACCGACCAAGCAGTAATCCTCGGTGCTGAAACTTCTTGTAGAGCTGTAATAGCACCTGTTGGACCACTGTTCGACTCCTCCAAACGGCAAATGGTGCGAAACAACATTTTGGCAATGTGCCAACAGAGAGCGCTTGGATAGGTCTGCAAACGCCGAGTGTAGAAAGTTCCATCTGGAGCCAGCCCAATCGATTTGCCATGCTGATGTGATGAAGAAATGCCAGGACAGCGTATGTTGTCGATTTCCTCCATGCCATCCAAAGTGCCAGAGAAAGTGGTGGCCTTCGGAGAAATGCCCCCAAAAGGGCATTGGTCAAAGTGAACCCGTCTTGCCCCAACTCTAGCCTCCATCTCAATCAAGTCTGGAATCTGCCACATTGAAGGGTATGGTGAAATTCCTGGGTCAGCTGGATGCTCCATTAAATAGCCACCGCCCCGCACGCTAACTCCTTCAGCCAAAGCCCAGAAGTTAACCCACAGGTCGTTGGCCTCTTCAACTCTAGCTCGTTCAAAAGGTCTGAGATCTGGACGTCCCCATAGTGCCCACCGAAATCTGAGCGGTCTGGGGCCACCTCCTCCTTTCATCTTGACATGTCTTGAACGCGCCACCGTACTACATGGTGGTCCTCCAATCCAGCAGTCTATCAGCCCTTCCTCCGCCAGTTGCATCAAGCTGTGAAAAGTTGCAGGGTTACGAAAATCCCACAAAGGGTCAACCGCCAAATCAACTGACAGCATCAAAAGCCTCAGACCACGTTACTTCATCATCAACTCGAGATGTTCCTGCACATCTCCGCTTCTCCGTTCACCAGCAAACATGTGTATCACAATGAAGACACGCACTGAAAGTTGCTTTGTTCTCCTCACTGCTTCGCACCACCCAGCAACGGTATAGCCGCTGCTTCCAGTTGTTCCGAGCTTACGTGCCTGCTGTCGAAGTTCCCAATCTGAATCATTCAGCTGACCGTCAAACTCTTCGGACTCTGCAGCTGCCACAACTTCTGAAAGCTCTGCCGCGGCATTGTTATTGACTGCCTCGTTCTCATCATCCTCACATGGCTGATTCAGAAGACGAGCTGCATAGCTGAAGAGGGTCTTGCCAACATGGTGCAGATTGATGCGCATAAGGATATAGACACTGTGCGAGCCACCCATAGCCAGCCTCAAATATCTCGGCGCCACAAAGGTACTTGTTGGTGACTCAATGGACTTCTTCAAAGTTTCAGGCAACATGTCCCAAGCTTCAGATGCTCTCACTGGGGGTCCAGCCTGCCAGTAGCTCATCCAGTCAGGGATCTTCACATAGGTGAATGCCGAATCTTCATCACAAGCAGCCACCGCCATATGGTCACCACGAATGAAACATCTGCTCAGTGAAGATCCTCCACCCATACCAAGGTGTGCTCGTTGGGTCGGGTCACCAAACATGTAGTTTGCTGCCACCTGCATGACCAACTTTCGTTGATCGACACCATTCTTCTTCAGCACCACTGAAACACCAGCTATAGCACGGATGTTGGACATCAAGTCCCACTCCCATAGGTGTCTGACATCTACACGACCAAGGTACTTCAAGTACTCTTCCATTGGGCCGCCCACAAAGCCATAGTGCTCTTCCACCTCGCGAAAGATGGCCTCACTCTTCCCTTCCTTGCACACTACATGAGATTCTTCAGAATAGTAAAGGGCATCTTCTGAAGGGAGTGCAGCCAACATGTCAATGACTTCAAAACCTTTGGGCTCCACCATCCTGTCTGCAATCATTGGAACTTGCTTCACACGTTGAACTCGGACATAACCATCGGCATCAGGTGATGACTTAAGAAGCGCAGCTGTTGCATCTCGGACGCCTGTCAGGCCTAAACCCCGGCGTGCCCTAGCAAGATCCACCACTCTCAATCTCAAATGATGAACCGCTAGAGACCTAGCAGCTGTAGCCTTCATCCGACATCCAGCATCAGCCAAAGGTGAAGTCAGCCGGGACACTTGTCCCTCTCCCAGAGCATTAACAGTGTGAATCGCACTCCTCAACATCCTACCGATCTGCAAACGTCTCTTCTGTCGTTGTCTAAGCCGGCAGGACTTCAGTCTCCTCCACAAAACTGGCTCTGGCTCAGGCAGTGGTAGTAGCGGCCACAGATTGTGACCTGATATGAATTCTTCCACCGAAGGCAAACTAGTCGACTCCGGCGGCACCGTCCACTGTTGCAAAAAGGGAGTCCGGACCCGTGGACACGATCCAGGCTCCTCCATCATCTGCTCTCAACCTTGAGTGGAGCTTGAAGCCCCACCTCCCTTCTTGCCACGTCCACCGCCCTTCTTACCACGGCCTCCCCCATCACCTTTTCTCTGCCGAACTTCTCCGCCACCATGGCCTTCATACTTGCTGGCCTTCGCTCCACGTTCTTGTCGTTGGAATTCGGTCTTTGAGTGCAGATTGGCATCATCAAGCAACCACTTCGGAGCAATGTCAGTGTTTGATCCAGGAGCTCTGATTCCAAGAATGCGGTTTGCTCCTGTCTTGTCACGCGTCCTCCTCAAATAGATGAAAGCACCAAGCCTTCGAAGGTGGATCTCCAAAGCATCCGATGTAGCTAACTTGGCCATCAACATGCCCTCACTGCGGCACTCAGCAAGTTCGAAATCGACAATAGTTGCTGTCATAAACAAGTCTTGATACTGCGGGGTGTTCTTCTGCTCCAGGGATGGATGTTGCTCGTTCACCCACTGACGAACTGAAGAAACTCCTTCAGACCGTATGTTGCGGTAGATCTCGGGACCAGCTCTCTGCAAATCTGCCGGCAGCTTCAAATGCCACGCCATCTGCTCTGGGTCAGTGACCATCTCACCGTCCATGACCCTCAAAGTGCTGCCACCTGTTCCATGTGGTGGCCCACCCAAAGTCTCGAGCTGAGCCAATTGTTTCTTCAACTCATCAGTCCTGGGTGGACTCAAAGTGTTCGGGCCAATGTACCCGTGACTGATCAGCGTGGTTTTGATTGCCGCCTCCAAGCCATATAGCTCACTTTCATTTTTGACAGCCTGCCAGAAAAGTTGTCCCCACGTGGGTATAGTGCTCTGCAATGCACTGCTCTTCTCCAAGGCCGACTTAAGTCTCGTGGCCTGTGCTTGCACTCTCGCCTCCGATCCCCCAAGAGAAAAGGGGGCATACACATCGGTCGTCGCGACCTGCTCACGCGGTTGCAGTGTTTCCGCTGAGCCCGACTCAGAAACCCTGTCCATTGTCAAGCTACTCGTTCCCACCGGACCAACACGCAAGCCTGAATGAAGCTTGACCATGAAACCATTGCCATGCACCTCGGAAATCGTGCCTTTCTGACCATGCAGCGCCTTTGCCTCACCATCTGCAGTGAAGCCCACGACATCGCCCACAGCCATAGTTGCACCAGAAGGCGCAGGTTGAACTGCTGATGAGAAGTGCTCATTACCTGGGAGTGTTGGAGCCAGCGGAGGAATGTGTCGTGTGCCACTGACATCATTGTTAATTTCTGTACTAGGTGGACGCTGCTCAAAGGGTTCTCGAAAAGTAGGAAAAGCTTTGAAAGTTCCACCAGTGCTGTGTGACACCATGCTAGTAGGGGCAGTGGTATATCGCCAGTACCAACCAAAAAATGCAGCTACTAGAGCAGCAGCACCCATCAGCACCAGGTAAAAGCGCCCACGTCCCGACTCCATAAATTGTTCCACCGCAAAACAGCCAACACTAAAGAGCACCGCAAACCAGGGAAACATTTCACGAAACACACTATTTTGCTCATTTCGGTTATCTCCCAGACTGCCCAACGAAGCGTGCCCACCCTGTCCAAGGGCTTGACTCACTGCCTCATTCCACGCCTCTTCTGAAGCGGTGATGAGAGAAAAAGCATCTGCACCATTCGTCCTACTCATTGCTGCTGTGTAGATGTTCCACACCAACTCACATTGGACACTCAAAGGAAGCTCTACCACATCGCTTTGAGAAAGCAGCCACTGAACCAAGGGCTGAATTGCTCGAATCAGGCCAGTGCGTTGAGAATCAAAATCGTCACCCGCCGTTGAATCTCGCACCCTAGTACGGGTAAGCAGCAAAACTTCTTGAAGACTATTCATATCTCTAACATTGGTGATTCCAGCATGAGTAAAAGACTGAGCCACATCCGAAACTGCTTGTTGGGATAGACGGAGCATGGCCAAGCAACCACTGAAATGAGTCTACGGGAAATGCCTCATGATTATTTGATCCCCTGAATTGCTACGCAGTCAATGAATGACTTGCAGCATGCACATACAGACAAACTACTGTCACATCAAAAACTAACAGCCTACGGCAAAACTCAAGCAGCCTTTTTGCACCGGCCACTACATCCCATACATAACCTGCTTCTTCCCACAGCCAGACAAGCCCAAAAGTAGAGTTCCTTCTTTTCTCGCAAAATTGGCAACTCTACTTTTCACTGGTTTATACTTCTTCTGGACCCCTCTACAACAAAACTTACTCAAGAGGTATAACCGAAAACACGTCATCCCAAGCACCTGCACCAGACAAGACTATTCCAGCAGCCTTTTACACCAAAGCCTTTTTGCACCGGCCACTACATCCCATACATAACCTGTTTCTTCCCAC
>DF239027.1:516300-569784 GCA_000507305.1 Breviolum minutum Mf 1.05b.01
TCTCTAGCCTCCTCCCATGCTATTTCTGCAGCTCCCGCCCGTCCACAGCCCGTCCACCGCCCGTCCACCGGATCCGGACATTCTCTCTCGCTCCTCCCGTAATCTCCTAAACGAGAACCCAAGCATCGACGATGCTTTTGGGAAAAAATGCAAAACAAATGAATAGCAAATTCTGAGCCCTCCTTTTCCCCATTTTTGCTCACCTGCTTCTTCCAACACAGGAAGTGCTCGTCTCGCTTGAAGGCGTCCAGTCGCGAGCCACTTCTCAGAACTAACGGAGAGGTCCCTGCAGCGTAGCAAGCTTTCAAGTTGAACTTCGGACATCAAAATAGATTCAGATTTCAATATCATACCTACATTTACAGCAACGGTACATTTTTTTTAGATACTCAGCTTCTTTAAGGCAACCGCAAAGTTTCTAGAGCTTGCTTTGTGAAGCGGCTGCTTAGCATGACCTCGCAGGTGCATGTCGCTCTTTCGTCTTTCAGAATAAATAATGGAAAACACCGTACACCGTACACCTAGTGTGCATATATCTACACTTTTGACAATATATATATATATATATAAGACTATAGGAAATTTATATATACTTTTATATGTTGCATCTGTATATTTTTGGCTCAATTTTTAGAAGTCTTGGAACTGCACTGAGCTTCCTACGTTTTGTAATTGAGAACCCTTCAAAATGGGCTCACGGAGTCTGACAAGTGGTGAAGTGGTGCACTATCAGCAACTTCAATTCATGCATGGCATGCATGGTGGGGAATGCTTCACAAATTTCTTAGAATGTCATTGGGAAAATGCTGGTACCCTTAGGTGGGATGGTACCCTTAATAATCAACCCCATATACACCTTTTATAGTGGGTATTTACCAGCATTTTCCCTATGAGAATGGAAATGTTCTGTTTGCCTCGTATGAGTGCGACCAGTGGCTGCTTTGTTCAAAATGCTTGGGTCTATCTCGGCCATGATAGCCTGTCCAGTTCCAAAGATAGTCACTTAGTCAAGGCTCTGTTTGAAGCAGGTCTCTTAAGACCATCAGTTGCAAAGAAATCAATGTCTCTGCTTCCACATCATGTACAACCAAAGACTCAAACAACCTCGTCCAACTGATGGTTGTCTATGATTTTCCCGACATTTTTCGGGACACCTCCAACACAAATTCAAAGACATTCTCAGCAAACAGGCTCTCGAGTTTCACCGCAGAAAGGCCTCGTTTAATTTCATGAGCTGCTTACTTGGGGAAGCTCAGAGTCTTCCACAAAGGCAGCCTACTTGGAAAAATCCCACCCTTTCAATTCTCCCCTTCTTGGAAACTTGATAATTCTTGTTTTGTCACAAATATTTTTGAATTCTTGATTGTGTTTTTTCAACATGTTCTCAAGAGGCATCTTTTGTTTTCACCATGTGGATTTTTGCTTGTGATGTTCTTTAGAAATCACCGGAACCACACCCACCAAGGCTGTGGCCATGCCATGCTAGCAAGTCCAAGGTCAAGGCCTTGGAAGGGACGACGACTCGCGTGGCGCCATCAACCACCGGGGCCCCCTCGGATCAATCGTCCCTGCTGAAGTGGCCCCCAACCACTTCGCCCAGAGCATCGCGTTGCCATCCAGGACCATGTCCCGTGTATTTCCTGCAAAGAAAGAAAATAATATATATATATATATACATATATGGTGGGAAATGCGCTTGGAAAAAAATTCAGAAACGTGAGGAGAAATGAAACAAGAGATAGCTAAGAGTGACTCCTGCGAAAAAAAGACTCAGGCAAATCAACTGGAACGAGCTCCCTGTCCCTATCAACCCTTTAAAAATGCATCGCCTTTTTACTCTAAATGATGTGCATTTGATGGCACCTCCCACTCTCTTCCACAAATCTTGTCCCCTGGGCACCCGCGAGCCAAGGCCGCTTCAGCCCGCCAAGCTGCTTCTTTGACAGTCTGCATGTTCGACAAAAGGTGGTCCATGGAAACCAAGTTGCAGCAAACTGTGACCATGAATCGACACAAACAACGTTGGTTGTTTCAACAAACATCTCCTTTTTCTGATTCTCGCCCGGAGTGTCAAGTCACATGAGATTCCACAGGGTTTCAGTTACTGAACCTTGAGTTGATTTGCCAAGAATTCTCCCTGGTTTGGGAGAAAGGTGGCAATTTCTTCAAAGTGACTTTGAACCCCAATTGCATCACAAAGTCCCAAGTATTCTTGATTATTTTTGAAGCATCATAGCTATGAGAGAGTGCGTGCTGCCCCTCCCCAAGAACTTTTTAAGACTTCTGTCTCCAATACTTGCCACTCAGAGGAATGATCCAGGATCTCTGCTTTTCCAAAATGATTTCTCCTAAAGCTGGGTCAGTCACAGAGAGCACCGGCATCCGAGGTGGCAATGCTGCAAACTGTGGATATCTGAGAATAATTTGTCACCACTTTCAGCACAAAAATCAACTGAAAGTCTTCAACATCTAGTAAACCTTGTTGAATTTCAGCACCTTCATCTTCAGTCTTTGTTGCACCTATCTGAGTACAGTTCAAGAATCATCGGACCATCCCCGCCATCAAAAACAACCAACGGATATCACTAATTATCCCGGATGAATGGAAAATATCCCCAATATTGGGCTAGCCATGAACCCATGAAGCACCAGCCCTGATCCGCTCAAGGTACACATCTGGATCCGCTCATAGATCCAATAAGCCACCTTGCCGCTGGATGAGGTGGTCTCAATGCGTAGCTGATCCTCCCAACGTTCTTTCCGCGGCCGGGGCACCCAACAGATTTTGCAAAGGTGAAATTTGAGCCGGATGGTGAAACAATGTGAAACATGGTATGATGATCCTAGGGGTGGGCTTTCAAAAATATAGACGTCAAAACACCACTAAAAGTAAATCTATAGATTGAAATCAAAACTTGTTAAAATGGAATCCCAAATGAAAAAGGGGCACGGAATAGCTACGGTATACTCTATACTAGTAGCTGATAGTATAATGACTTATTACCCCACCAAAGACTTTCATCACTCAGTGAATCGCCGAGTTCACACCTGTCATCATTCCGAATCAAAAATGTCTGAAAGAAAAAATCACCTGCTCTCCAAGCCGCAGCGAAAAAAACGTCACAGCGAGTCCTTATCCAAGAAAAACTGGCAAGTTCTCGTCCATTTACTGGGCTCTGCCTTCGCCAAATCGGCAGTCGTCCAGTGAAGCACATGAGGTCTCTCCGGATCCCAATATGATGTTTGAAGGAAGTCAAAGTCACCACCATTCACCTCAGTGTCATAGGTTTTTCGCAAAAAAAAATCGTTCCACATGTACAACCTTCAAAAGTCGCAAGTTGTGGTGTGATTTTTTTTTAGCCAAGGAACTCTTTGTTCCTGTCCATTGACATCAAACTCCTGCACGGTTTCCTGGATTGCCTTTTCGGTCACTTTCACCTCAAGAAAAGGCACCGTTGGATTTTGTTTTAATATTGGACAAGAATGGGGATTCAAGAAACTACAAAGAAGAAGAGAATCTTTCTTCAGTTGCAAAAAGTCACATCTATTTTGAACCCTGAAAATTTTGAGACACCCAAATCTACTAACAGAATATATATACTATATTCATGTACATTGTTGACATTGATGTTGGGGCTCCCACATGGATGCCACTTTGCTCGTAGGTGCGAACAACAGTTCCCTTTCCCCAGCCATAACCGGCCATGAAGGTCCGCGCAATGGCGCCTCTGAACACTAGCCGCAAAGAATTGGAAATGATTTTCGGAATTAATTCGTGTGCTTGTGATGCTTGTCTATATGACATGAATCCTGCCTATGCCCATGTCGGCAAAAACTCCATCAAGATCTCCCTCAGCACTCTTGCATTTCCAACTCCCTGTGAAGTTGACATGTCCATCAGCATCGACATAGTCTTCAGGAGGCTTAGGAACAAACCTCAAGGCAATCTGAAGGCCATCGACGTGTCGAAGCTCAACATCGTATGTAACATGACAAAGCCAAGTCACCCAATGATGCGATGTCGAGGTTCATCTTGACGGGTCCGTGTGACAGAACTTGGAAGGTTCCTATTCTCCTTCTCTTCCTGCGGCCCTTTTCTTCTTGCCCAAGATAGGATACCACCAGCACCTCCATTCAGATTCAAACAGGGCAAGATTTCATTGAAACAGAATTTGAGCGGCGATCAATTGACGGACTCGTAGCCAGATGATATCCGACAGCAATTCACAATTCACCACTTGAGACAAACTTCTTTCAGCTTGAATGCAGCCAAAGAGCAGCAGCAATTGCCTTGGTTTGCATCAGTAAATTCATACAAGATTTTTAGGCGATATTGATATGTATTACAGTATATAGCTGTGTCCTAAACAAAATGAGGGACCCTAAGCTTCATGGATTTCCCTGTAGAATTTTGAAACCTTTGAAGGAGCGAAAAAACTCTCAGTGGATCTATTTTTCAGCCAACAAAAGAAACGTTTCGGACCAAGAGTCTGGGTGAAGCTTCTGGAGGTGGTCGTGGTTTCTGTCAAAATGGATGTTGTCATTGGATTTTTTCATCTGGTTGGTGGTTTCAACTCATCTGAAAAATATTTGTCAAATGGGAAATCTTCCCCAAATAGGGTTGATAATTTGAAAAAAAAATAAAAGAAACCACTACCTAGTCATGGCTTTCACGGCATTTCTCCGCTCCGGAGTCCTTCTCCGAGACGGGTGGAAGAATTTCGGGAGGCTGGTCCTGAAAGTTGCTGTCAGTGATCTCAACGGCTGAAACCAGAGAAACATGGGGGTGTTTCCTAAAATAATGGTACCCCCAAATCACCCATTTTGATAGGAATTTCCATTATAAGCCATCCATTTTGGGGTCCCACTATTTTAGGAAACATCCATGTAGAGAAACCCATCATTTTGATCAACCACTGATCAACCATTCAGCTACTTGATCAACCCCGCCTTCCCACCCTGCACGGAGGGTAACGGGCAGCAGCAGATCGCAAGAAAGATTGCGAGGATGAAAAACAGGCCTACGAGAAGGATTGCAACTATGTGCACCATCTCGTGCAATCACAAAAAGCTGCTACCTTCCCTGTCTTCGTCAGTGTAGTTTCTCTCTCATAGCTGATGGCTTCAATCCATTTGAAAAACAGTAGTCAAGTTGAATCATCATCTGGTGAAATTGTCTTGTTGATATCTGAGCTCACCATGTTTGTCCAAACTCAAAGTTTCATCCTGCCTGCATAGGTCATAGACATCCCTGAGCTTCCAAGAGCATTTCTTAGCTGCAAAAAAACCTGGGCTACGTTTCGTCACTGACCCTGACATCACAAAAAAGCACCTCACAAAAACACAAGGGAACCAAATCGTTCCGTGACCTGGAAAAAATGTCTTCATCCACATCCAGAAAATCCAATGGACCTAACAGAATCCTAAGATCACTTGACCTTAACATCACTGAAGTTGAGAGTGACTTTGTTGCACTTGATGCTGTGTTGCGAAAAAACCCTTCACCTCGTCAGCATAGCTTCTCCCTAAGGCTTCGGTCCTCAAGCTGTGATATTATCGATGCTGAGGGGTCACAAGGTCAGCGGCTGTCCGTTCTGTATTTGGAATTTTCAATCATGCTCAAGAAATCAACAGCCAATTAAATCACTAGTGGAAGGGAGTAAATCTGTCCAAATATTTTGACTTGCTGTCTTTGGTCAGCCAAAAAGTCGTTCTTCAAGCAAGTCTCTGTTGCACCAAGAGTGGTGGACCAATCTGGAGCAGTGAGAGTACAGCTTCAACCTTTCAGAAAAGTCAGAAAATCCACTCACCACCGTAACTCGAGTTCCGGTTCCGTTCATCCTCCTCCTGTCACTCTCCATAGCTTCGCCGGGTGACCTCTCCAACTTCCACGTGGGAGCTTGGACGAGCAGCCTCCAAGGCACACAGAACTGTGCATGCAAGAAAAGGCCGGATCATCCGCCCGCATTGATGGGACTACGAAAACGTTCGTTATCAAATGTACCCCTTGAACCAAAACGGCCAAGGAGAAGTCTGTGAAAAGCCAGCCTTCATGAAGGAAATTTGCATACAAAACTAAATCACATCAAGCGCAATCTCTTTCTCCATTGAAAGATTGTTTTTTTGAAACATAAACCAATTGCAAACAAACAAAATGTTGAGATCAAATATTGTAACCACTGCCTCTTGCGGTTGGACCAACCATTGCCACTTATATAAGTGGCAACATCCCCTGGCCTGTGCCCAACTGGCCGGTCCCAACCTTAGCTTTCGGGTTTGTTGGGACCCAAAAATCACCAAAAGATTCAGGTTCTTAAGGGATGATTAAGGCTTATATGGGGGTTTCCTAAAATAGGGGGAAAACCCCAAAATGGATGGTGAAAATAATGGAAAACCCTATTAAAATGGATGATTTGGGGGTACCACTATTTTCGGAAACACCCATGTTATTACATACTACTTAAGTGAGAACCTGGAAACATTGGTGATAAAATTTGATCCACACTTGCGGATCATTGAGGAAGGCACTCTTCACAAAGGTTCGCATATTCCTTGAAGTCCGAGTCCTTTTTGACGACTTTTGAAAACCAACCGAGGGAAATGATATGATACACGAACATTGAGCCATGAAAAACCCTTAGTGCTTTTCATTATACTTGTTGATTCATAGGGATACAGCAAAATTCAGGGTTTTTTCATTGCTCTATTGACGTTCTGTTTTTTCTGAGTTGCATTGTTTTTTTTGTTGCAAAAGATGTGTTTTCCAGCGCTGAATTTGTTTCTTGTTGAAAATTGACGACATTTCCATCATTCATAGTCACAGCTCACGGCTCCTCACATGTGGTCAACATGGCATTGATTGAGGAAATACCAGAATCCACATAGTCCTGCCAATCAACAATTTTTTTACAAAAGCAACAACTCTGAAATCTCTTTTCATGGTCACTACATGACTATGTGTGAGTTTGAAATCGTTTTAGGGTGGGCACGTATCGGTTTTGCAGTGATTTTTGCACCCCATGACCCTCTCGATACTACTTTGGCATACTGGCTTACCCTCCTGGGAACTAACATATCACCAAGTCATTTTTGAAGATGATTTTCCTTTTCCTCAGGAAAGAAATGTTAGTTCCCAGGAGGGTGTCATTACGATAAACGATTCATCGATTCGCTCCTTCCAGAAGTCCACAGCTTTCACCATCTGCCCAAACTTGAGGCATTTCAGGAGAACGAGGTTGTACAACTGCCAAACGGCCAGGCTGTTGTTTTTTCCATCACGCTTAAGGAATCATCTACCTATACAGGATCTACCGTACCCCCTCACTAAGTAACAGTCACCAACAGGATTATTACAGTAGATGTCTATTATACATTTTTAACTAGGAAATCCCGACATAAACATCATAAACCTCTATTTGCCACTGGAGGATAGATCCAAAATAGACATCAACCCCAAGATGCAAGATGATGCAAATGCCAAGCACCTATTTTTCCCCCGACCACTTCTGGGCCAGGGCCATGCGGCCATGCCATCACTGTAGAGCTCGGTAGAGGGGCCCAACTTTGGGACCACCTGAAGCTACCAACAAAAACTGGGATTTTACAAAACAACACAAATATATATGTATATATATATACATATACATATATACATAATATGTATATATATATATATTCTCATATATATATATGTACATATGTATATATACTTTGATTATGCATTCTAAAATTATCACGTGTCATTTTTTGCTTTGGTGTCATTTTTGAGGGCCCAACTCTTCACTCGCGGATCTTTGCCCCGAGGTGGCTTCTTTTCGTGTGCGGAGGGACGCTCCTCGTAGTTCCATGCACGACGATCATAGGTCTGGCGGCAAACCGGGCCTGGTGAAAACAGAGAAATGCGTGCACCTGGAAAGCCAAGTGCCCTATTTTTAAGGCAAAAGTTGCTGGTTCTAGGGGCAAAGTTGCCTAAAAAAGAGGACACTTGGCGTTCCAGGCAACTGTTTTTTTTGTTTTTGTTCGCTGTGTATTTGAAGATTTTTGATTGGAGGAATACATGTTTGTGTAAATTTTGTTTTTCAAGTCAGTCGCTTCATTTAATCCTTAGTCCTTCCATGACTTATTCCATGTGTATCTTCCATCACTTCCATCGGTTGTCAACCCAAATCACACAAACAAATTTGCTAAGAAGGCGACACAAGTGTACCTAAGGACACCAGCACGCATCTCGTTTTCTGTCAGCCTTCATCTGCCAGCTTTGTATATTGTGACTCTGCTGAGTTCGGAACTTCGAAAACGTGGAAGGATTCAAAAGACGCAATGCAGCAGCGATGAAAGACCTCATAGGTAACCGTTGGAAGAGTTTCTAGAAGGCTTCTCATCAGAACGGAGCAAACTTTTCTATGGAGTCCTGGAGTACTTATCCTAACTTTCAAATCGCTCACTGTTCAGTTTTTCAAACCTGATAAAATGATATCCAGCACTCAGCACTTCAATTTGAGACACAGGCGTGTGAACATGATAATAGCTCTACGCGATCACCTCGGATCTGCTGCTGAACCGTCGTGTCTGCAAGCCGAGAGTTCGAGAACTGAGCTGAGCTGACTGCTTTGCCGAGTTAGGTGGCATGGCTGAAAGCAAATTGGACAGTCCACTTCTTCTCCACGACCTTCACGAAACGAACTCTCTACTACAAAACGCCAAAAAAAGACATGCCCGTGAACCATCAACAAGATTCAAACGGCTTGGCCGTGGATTTAATAAAAAAACAAAAAATAGTCACGAAGAAAAAAGCAAGTATATGGTTGTTTCCAAAAATAGGGGTACCCCAAAATGGATGATTTAAAACGGAAAACCCTATTAAAATGGATGATTTGGGGGTACCACTATTCTCGGAAACACCCATATAGTCTTTTATAATATAGAGTCCCCCTTCCGTTTAGAATTCAAAAGGACCAACCAACCAATTCAACCCCCAAGGCCCCCTCTTCGTGCAGCTTTTCGAGCTGTTGCCCAGGACCATGCACCTTGGAAGAGACAAAGAATCTAATGAACTGCAGTTCATCGTTGATTTGGGGGTATCCTGTGTATCACTGTTTTGGATAACTCACATATGTTTTTCATACTCTCCTGTAATATAGCATAGCTGGCGGGAGGCTGCGATGAACGTATAGATAGATTTCCTGATTGGAAAAGGATGATTTCTATTGGCTGGCTATTTTAGATTGATTTGGATTACTGAAGTGTCATTGCATCTACGTGCTGCTCTTCGCATAGCAGCTTCCAGTCTCCACGTGTGGCAAACAGATGATGCCACTAGGAGCTCAAAAAGAGTTGTTTGTCCCAAAAAACTCCGATTCCAAAAACATCTCTCAAAAGACTTGCCTTCATCGTTTCGGCTGGACTCTCCAACCTTTGCCTGGTCAACAGATCATCACATCAAGTAGTTTTCCTCCTCCCAAAGAAAATTATACACTCCTGAAAACTAATATGGCAATGAAAAATCCGCACTTTCAATAGCAAGTACATCTTCAAATCGTGGGTTGTCATTTGCCATCTTAGTTTTCAGGTGGGTTACATCACTGACCTCTGGCGTAGAAGCAATCGGAGGTGGAAGCACCACACCTGCCAAGTGAGGCTTTCAAGATTTGCATTGTCATCCAAAGAAGTTTTTCCAACCAGATCGGTGCTTTAGGTTATTTCACCTATGAAAACAAAAAAACACCAAAGACCCACTGTTCAGTGGAATGTTCATCCTCTACGTCCCTTTCCTCCGACCTGTATGGAGCTGCTCAAAGCCGCACAAACCCTCACCTTATGTCCAACGGACAGCTGAGATGCGTCAAGAGTTGTGGTTTGAATGGACTATCCTAGGGAACACTACCCTCAAAGAATCTTGACTTCCCTACTAAGTTACTGCCTGTTTCAAAACTCCAAATTTCCAGCTAACCCTTTACAGGACCTGCGCCAGACTCACTACTCTGGCATGCCTGGGGGGTTCCAAGTCAGTCTTCCAGTTCTCAACCGCAACACACAATCAAAGCAATCTATAGAAGTTGCGGATATTTCGTTTTTTAGGGATATACTATGCATCAAACGAGATCTCCAAAATGGAAATGTTGCACATCCGTCTCTTTATGTACATAATTGTTGTTGCAAAAAACAAGATGGAAACCACGAACCCCCGATGTTCACTAGTTATTTTGAAATAGAAAGGTCATAATCAAATAACTGTGCACTTGTCGGCATTTCCTGCATGGGAGCGACATCCCTGACGACACTGCGCTCCCACCTGCAGGACATCATTTTGGCAAATCCGAAGCCCCGTGAAAACTGTGGGAACGGGAAGGTTGTGGAAATGGTAGACTCTAAATGAACATCCACGCGAATGCAATCTTGAACCATCCGATTTCCACACCGGCACAGCGAAGCTCTCCTAGACCCTGCTGGTTGCCCAATGATTTTACCAGTATGATATTCCTGCATCTAGTGAATCTAGTGACAAGGACACATGAAACCGATGAAACTCAGTCGATCTCATTTGCAGCCGCCTTGCGCGCAACCTGTCTCGTGGCAGTGAAAGGCCAGGTGGCAAAACTGTTTGAACATGTTTCAACAGACATTTAACACATTTCGACACTACTCACCTTCCAAAAGAACCTGTAAACTTCAAAGCCAAGGGTGCTTTCATGACTGCTGGTTCTTATAAAATCAGGCTATACCTGTATCCTCCAACATACTCACATACTCATAACTTTTGCCTTTTCAAACATAAGTGCTTTTTCAAGTTGGCTCCCAACACATCCCAAGAAAACTTCTCCACAACACTTCACCACAGCACTTCGACACAACACTTTCCTACAACACTTCTCCACAACACTCCTTCACAACACTCCTTCTCTACTACTGAGTACTACGAAGTACTACAAAGTGACACTCCGACAGTCCGACCTCCAAAACGACGTCAGAAAGACGTCCATCCAGTACTACTCCGTACTACAAAGTAACACTCCGACCGTGCGACCTCCAAAACGACGTCAGAAAACGACGTCCATCAAAACGACCATCCAGTACTACTCTGTACTACAAAGTACTACAAAATACTACTCCGACCTCAGAAAGAAGCCTATCCAGTACTATTCCGCACTACAAAGTACTACCAAGTACTACTACTTACTACAAAACGACCTTCCAGTACTACTCCGTACTACAAAGTACTACAGAAGCTTCCAAAACCTCAACTTTTATGTTGCTTCCAAAACGAGCATTTCGTGCGAGGCTTCCTCAACTTTTCAGGTAAGAAGCGTCGAAAACACGAGCATTTCGTGTGAAGCTTCCTCAACTTTTCAGGTAAGAAGCGTCGAAAACACGAGCATTTCGTGCGAAGCGTCCTCAACTTTTCAAGCAACAAGCTTCCAAAACGAGCATTTCGTGCGAGGCTTCTTCAACTTTTCAGGTAAGAAGCGTCCAAAATGAGCATTTCTTGTGAGGCTCCTCAAATTTTCAAGCAAGAAGCTTTCAAAATGAGCATTTCGTGCGAGGCTTCTTCAACTTTTCAATCAAGAAGCTTCCAAAATCTTGCGCCTGCCACGCAAAATGCGAAAACGACCTCTCACCTTGAAAGTTTGAAGCGCCAACCGAGCATTTCGTGCGAGACTTCCTATAAAGCCATTTTTACAGTTGACGATTTCGTGCGAGTTTTTCCTATAAAGCCATTGTTATCCATTTTTACAAACAAAAAAATATGACTTTTGCGAAGCTTCCGCCACTTTCCAAGACACTCACCAAATGCTGCGCCTGCCACGAAAAAACAACGCACTTGCATTGACACGTTTCCAAAGTATTGCGATTGTCAGGCAAAACGTGAAAACGACCTCCCATTTTGTGACTTGGGAGCGCCAAAACGAGCATTTCGTGCGAGACTTCCTCCCCTTTTCATACTATGAAGGAAAGGATTGTGTCGCAGTGCGTGTGTACAGCCCAATGGAGAGAAATTAACGACGCAGCGACGACGACACGACCAACACGACGCGAACACAGGTCCAACCCCAGAACCCAACTATAAACGGGAACGCTTCCCTACGCATCCAGGAAAAAACTGAAAGCCTGAAACGCAAGTATTTTCCGTTTCTGCCATGGTTTTACCCTGTGACTGGCACGAATCAGCGCAGAACTCTGTGCCACACTTCCATCCAACTCCTATCAACAAAGGTCCAACCCTCAAACGAACCAGGCTGAAGCTTAGCTCAACAGCATCTCGGTCACATCTCCTGAAGAAATCGCTCCAAGGCATCTTCGTGATCCTGAACAGCAAGAAATTGATACTGTTGATGCTTCAGAAATCCGGTAAACTCACCAGTTGAGGTAGTTTAAGTTTATCCCGTCATTTACAGGCTTTTACGCATCCAACCGGTGGGGTTGTTTGGGATGTCTATCATCAGCGCCCAACCTCACAAGCTTTCTCCAACTTGCCACCAAGAACCTGACAGTTGACACCCCATCAGGCGTTGATTATCTGAATGCGTGCGTTGAATGCGTTTCACACCCCAAAACAACAGCCTGAAGCGCTTTTCCGCAAAAACGCCTGTGCCTGACGAAGTTCTAAGATCTTCCGATGTCAAGATGCAAACACCTTTGAAATTCACCCTTTGAAACTTGAGACTGGGATCTTTTTTCTGAGACCTTTTCGGCCAACTTCCTGGGAAATCTGAGGTTTCCGGACAATTTGGGAGCTTCTTTGCGTACATTCGGATCTCGTAGCTCATCAAAAAGCCTCTCAAACCAAAAGATAACAAAACTACTCTCTGCTCTGCCGGCAAAAAACACTGACAAAAAAACCTCGGAATGACATTCCCGCAAAGGGTTTTTCACTCTTTGATGGCTGCCTTCTTGTCCCACAAACAAATCAATTCCGCAAATGAATTCCTCCCAAAAAAGCAACAAAATGCCACCGGCCGTGTAGCGGGCCACCTACAAGTAGCACCTAAGATCCGGGCTCTTTGCGGCTGCAATAGCCACGCCAGGCTCGTTGGATGCGGCTGGCACATTTCTTCCGCCACACCTCAGCCATTTCACCGCACGGTGAAATCCAAGGACAAGTGGATCTGTTTTCAACACATAAAAAGCCCAAGAAATCGAATGCTTCCATGCTTCCATGCAAAAAAAAAACACGCAAAAAACAATCAAAAAAACATAAGAACACAACACGGAAACCCATTATTCTGGGAACCGACCTACAAGCCCTGAAAATAGCCGAGGCGAATCGGAATATTTCACCAACCTCCAAAATCCCACCCAGTCGTCATTTACGACCGGAACTGTTTTTTTTGTGGTGCAAGGCGACCATCACCCGTCACCGTCTCAGTTTCGGGCCATGAGCCCTGAATGATGAATTGTCGCATCAAAGTACGGGCAACGACCTTAGTTGGAAGACACCCTGAGAGATGGGACCCCCCAAAATCACCAACCTTTTGTGATTCATGGGGCTTTTTGTTCATTAAAAATGGCTCGGAGATTCCACCTTTAGAGTCTTAGAGTCGGGGAGAATATTGAAGATTTCATCTGACACCTTAAAACACCAATACAACCGACATTGCAAAACCCAAGGGGCAAAGAGGGCAATGTTTCTTGCCAGAGAACCTCTCAAAGCTACGCAAACACCTCAAGTCTGGGAGGAAAGCAGTGAAAGCAGTGACATGCAATGGGTATGGGAAGATAATCAAAACGATTGGATATATAACAAGTTGCAAAAATAGTATAATATAATACATGCATATAGAGAGTAAGTTGTCTTGTAACAAGCATCATCATAAGTCCCTTCTCTATTTTGGGGAGGATTCTCCTACTGTACTGGAATTACTCCCCACCATGACGTGATTCGTCCTGTGAATTGGTCACGTTAGACATCCACTGAGATCGGAGCTCGCCATGGAAAACGTGGCTACAACCTGAAAAGCGGAAGAGCGCGTGGCGCTTGCCGCAAAAACTCCAAAACCCTCCAGGGAAAAAAACATATCTCACCTTGGGAAAGGAAAAACATCTTCACAAGTGCCTTTTAAAGATCCAAGTTGTTAAAGATCAAGGTTCTGACTGAGGATGACCTGGGGTCTCATCCGGAAGTCATCCAGGCCTTGAAACAGATTGGAAAAAACAGGATAGAAATGAGTCCAATTCCATGGAAAATTTTGGCCCTTTCGCATTTTCCCTTCCAAAAAAAAAAGACCTCCTGAGAGCTTGACAAATGCTGCATGGAACTTCACTATCTTGACGAGAATCAGATGCCTCTTTCACTTGCTCCCATTGCCTCAAAGGTGAAAAAAACATTCGGAAAATTGCATGAAAATGATCATTACCCTCTGGCAAACTAACATGGAGGAACGGAACGTCCCCATTTTCAATAGAAAATACTGAAATACATCTTCAAACGGTTCAGTTTCCACTGCTATCTTACTTTACCGGAGTGTACATAGTAATCAGCTTATCATACCAAAAAAGAAGAGGCACTCACAAATCACAAGCACCTTTTCAACAAAGCTTCAGACGTACTTGTTAAAGGTTGTGCTGGTTCAGCTACTAGTCCCATCCGTTGTGCAAGGGACAAGGATGCCTCCCACCAAAAAAAGGTGGCTCAACCAACCGGGCCAAACAGCAGTTGTGGCAGACTCTCAAGAATTGGCTGCCTGATGCCGTCGAAGTTTCTCGTCGTAATCAAGTTCTGCATGTCCTCGGGAGAACAAAAAAAAACTGAAAGATCTGAAGCTGAAGAGAAACCAGTACAGGGGGAAGCAGCAGAATTTTGTCGAGCCCCACGCGGAACCCAGAGGAAGGTGCACTCCTGCATTTCAGAAAGATGAAAAAAAAAACTATTTACACCCCATTCCCAGCACTGTGCTAAGCAGTCCTGGATGGTTCCCCATATGATCGCAGGGCTGTTTCCTGGAGCAAAGTAAAGCCAGCTTGCAAAACCACGCAAGCCAAGAAAACCACGCAAAACTCGATGGACAATTCAGGGGCTATGTCATCCCCGGTGCCATCAATCCCCTGAACAGAGGGTTGGGATTTCATCCAAACAAAATCATCCACCTGGGTTGGACCAGCTGACGAACTCCGTGTACGAGTAGCTCGTGGTGGCTTACCCAATAAATGTGCCTGCGCGAAAGGTTCTGAGGATTTCGAAGAACAACCAAAAGACTCGAAAAGAAACCAAGTATGCCGTAGGGGTGGTTTCCACACTAAATGATGTGCCCATTTTTGAGATGATGGAATTCTTTGGATTGGTTTTTCAAATAACATCCTTTCTGAGATGAATTTGTAAATCCAAGCGCATGGAATGATCTGCGATTCATCGCCCCCACCTGGAGCGCAACCGCTCGCCAAACAGCTCCACGATCACCATCCGAGACAACCCCTATCAAAATCCAGGTTGACAAATGGAGCGGACGAAATGGGATCTCCAAACTCAAACTCGCCAACACGGCATGGTGCTTTTTTTCGACAACATAAAAAGTCATGAACATTCTTCAACAACTGTCTTTTCCAGCCAGGTTGAGGCAAAAACATGATCCTCATCCTCATCATCATCATCATCATCATCATCATCATCATCATCATCATCATCATCCTATCATCATCATCCTACGATATGACATGTCCTCCCCCAAACTACACTTTTTTTGAGCATTGGGAAAAACTCCCAGGGACCTGCAGCTTTTAGAGGTGAAGAATTGCGTTTCATCGCCACGCCATGGTGTGGAGTTGTTGGGTATTAGGGAAGTTGCTCACTATTATAGGGAAAACTTTTCTGGAATATCACCATTGGTCGTTTTGCTTGTTAAAAAAGGCAGAAACATCTTGGAATTTCTCGATTGTAAGGCAGGTTTTTCAATATTCACAGCAACATCCTGCAAAGCACAACAACATGCGGAGAGGCTGTTGTAGAAGATTTGATTTTTTTGCCTTTTGAATATAATTGGCTCAGACTTGAGCCAAAGTGTCCGATGTGATTTTCCTCAAAGCTCATGACACATTCATTACTGATGGATGAATGCATTCGGCTCGTGTCAACTGCTCGGCCTGACGAATGTCAAAGTTCTCAGCCATAGGATACCTTACAGAAGGATATCAAAGACTTTAATGAGCACCACAAAACGCAGAATAGCTGAGTACTCCCAACCTCACATTACTCTCCGCCAACAGGTACTGGACCCATTTCCACTGTTGAGCCTGTAGGCAATGTCGTCACTTTAACAAATGATGGGGCCCAGTAAAAACGTGCTCTGCAGCGTGTGAAACATGAAATACCTGCCTCCGCAGCGAGGGCAATGAGACACACATAGGTCGTCAAATACGGCTGGACACCGATCTTTTCCATCTGCGCCTTCCAGTTTACAGCCAACGCCTTAGTAAATTCCGGGTGAAAAAACTGGTGAACTCATGCCGAATACCATCCATGGGACGATTGTATATTTATACCTACATGGATAGTTGATGTTTATGTTAAATGAACGGCTTAACATACCGTTCGTCCCATGGATGGGGTCTGGGATGGGGAAATAAACTTGCCGGTTTTCCCAGTCACAGTGAGGTTTTTCTTCCCTCCTAGGCTCCCCAGCAAAATTTCTTCGCGGCATGCAGGAGCGAATCCTGAGAACCATGTCGAGGTTTTCAGGAATCTTTGGGATCACCACTTGGAGGATAATCAAAGAAAATCTGGCAACCACTCTTCCGAGATCTGTACACTGAGGTCAGCATAATGTGATTTGGCCTGGAAAAGGATAAAACGTTTGATACGGTCCATGAAATACTGGTTGGTTAATGATGGGATCGTTCTTTTTCATGGCTGATATGTGAAATGATCATCAATTCACCCCATGAAAAACAGGTAGATATATAAAATAAACATCAATCAAACCACCATTTTTTGAAAAAAAAATAAGCCAAACATGTGTCATTTCACCCCCTTAAAAACTCCACAAAACCGGGGTGGTTCAGGGGGTTTTTTTCTTAGTCTCGGACTCTTCACCGTTGTCTTGCATCATAGCCAGTAGCTCAAATGCTACTGGCCAATGACCGCCCTGAACGTAGGCACAAGCCAAGGCCTTGGGATCTTCGTCGGAAACCCCCCCAAAAAAAAACAGGAGCTCACCTTGGGATCATAGTAACTACCCCTTTACTGTTACTGAAAAACCATGTTAAACCTCAAAACTGGAAGTTTTCGGGGAAGTAGTTTTAAACAAATCCATTTACACCAACAAAAATTGGTTTAGACTCCCGTGAAAAATTAAGGCTGGAACCGTGTAGGTCACCACTTCTGGCTGCAAGCCAAGCTGGCGACGGTGATTCGGTGAATGGATGGATGACACTACCAGGTAGATGGTGTCATACATAACATAAGTTTTTTCTCCCAAAAAATCAGGCATAAATATACCCTCCGGGAAACTAACATATCCCACCTTGGGAAAAGGAAAATCATCTTCAAATATACCTTGGGTGGGGATATGTTAGTTCCCTAGAGGGTATACCATAAACGGAGGTACTGAAGCTCATAAGGCTGGTTTTGAGGGTGGCAAACTTCCCTCACATAAGCCTTACATGAATACAGCTTGCATAGGCTTTTGTACCTCCATTTTGGGTATCTGAAGTTGGGTGTGTCCCCCTCCGATTAGCTTAACCGACTCATTTTCCACTGGCATGCTGGGCAAGGGGAGACATCCAAAATATTGTTTATTGTTTACAATTGCATACAAAAAATCATATCATTCAATATAACATCTTTTCCTAATAATATGACATCATATAATAACATGTATACAACATTTACATAGAATATATATATATATATTTATTTATAATACATTATACATATAAGTAGATCCTTTGGCAGTCTGACTCTTGCACGTGACAAGCCAGGCTGTCTTCTTGCATTTGTGGGGCCAATGCAATGGCATGCTCCCATTGAGTCGAATCTGCACCTCAATCTGAAGAAGGAGTTGAGGGCTACAATTGGGGGTTAAGCTATGGGAGAATTCATCTGTAACATACTATCTATGGATATATCTAATCCAATTGGGGGTCTGCCTTTTATGGGGGCTACATACATTAATCTATGGTTGTGAATCTATATTACTATATACCTTCACAGGATCTGCCTTTTCGGATCTCAATCCCTTTTTTTTCAATGAGCCAAGGACATGCTGCCATAGCCGAGCTCCAGTGATACTCCAAAGAGCCTGTTGCAACGTGGGAACGAATTCGAACTATCA
Source organism: Breviolum minutum Mf 1.05b.01 (assembly GCA_000507305.1). Taxonomy (NCBI): domain Eukaryota; class Dinophyceae; order Suessiales; family Symbiodiniaceae; genus Breviolum; species Breviolum minutum. The sequence goes on from DF239027.1 coordinate 534,561, forward strand.
CCAACATCTGGACCTCAATCCTTCGTATTCGGGTGGGGTCGTGTCCCTCATTTTAGAGACTTCCCCACATAGGAAACATAGCTCCTGGAGGCTCAAAAATGGAGCCAAAGAAACACAGTAGTTTCCGGTGACACTATGGTGGTTCTGTTCCACGGAACTATGAAAATGGGAGGAAGGGTGCATAATTACTCACTTCGAGCTGCTTCCGAATTTATGATTTAAATATTTAACTTCCTTGCAAATTTGATTGATTTTGGTGGCCGCACCACCCGCATTCGCCGTCGCTAGCAGTCCCAAAGCATGTTGCCATCCTTACTCCATAAAATCTGAGTCGTTTTTGGTTTTCGCCATCTTGGTCCCCAAAAAATTGAGTCTCCAACTCCACCCCTTCGCACAAGCCGAAATGGCATGTGTGTAAAGAGCACCATCTGGCCTCATTTTAAAACGTGGTGACTCATCAGACTCTAGCAGCAAAAAATCCTCCTGGAAAAAAACTCGATCATTCCATTCCAACCTGGATGGTTGTTGGGGGCATTGAAAAAAAATCTTCCCCGTTTTGGCAACCAACCCTTCCACATTTTTGTTGTTCAAAGCCGAGTTGCCGAAGATTTTGGATCGACCTTAGCTACTTTGGAATTTTCGTAAAAGGTGGACTCACCGAAACCCGAGGCAATGACACATCCTTCAACAACCACAGGACTCGTTCCCAGTCACCTGCCTGTTTTGGAGGAATGGGAGAAACTTGAGCTGAGTTTACCAAGATACAGAAAGAGCTGTGTGTTTTTTTGTTAAACTTTCAAAATGCCTTTGTCATTACAAGGTGTGAACACAAGAGCTTGAATCATAATGACAATTACAAGTCGACTTGCCGTCATGTCTTAAGTGACTGGTTTTTGGCTGTGCCTTCCTTGCTGCTGCCATCACGTGGCTGTAGGTGATGATGTCAGGTACAAGTTGCAAGTACTTGACATCCTGAGAAGGCTAGGCAGTTAAGAGAGCACATGTGGGACACCCCCGATTACCCCCCGTCACTTGACACCACACACGGGTTTTCCGTGGCGTTAAGCCACGGGACATCAAGCAATTGCTCCACGAGGCGGATATCTCGCTTCCTTGGAACCCACATCCACCCAATCTACCGTTGTTTCGGATGGCATTTCCCAGAATCCCCAGAATGGGTGCCCCCAGCTGCAAATGACCCCATTGATGCGCCTCTTGACCTGAGTTGAACGTTGAGTTTCGTCGTGACCGGTAACATCAAGTCGTCAACATCGAAAAAAAATCAAAGATCTCGATTCGTTCAATAAACATATTTTTTGGGAAAAAAAACAACAACACTTTTCCAACCATTCAAAAAAAGTGACCAAAAAAAACTCAGCAAGTGACAGGCAGACATGACACCATTCATGATTCCAATGTCAATCTCGATGCCATCTGTCTTCATCTCTTGCAAGTACCACCTTTGGACCAGCCAAAGTAGTGCAGCTTGGTGCTGGTTTTTGGTTGGGTATTCTCACAAAAATCCCTTTAAAAATCCAAGGTAACTACAGGGACCACGGCCAAAGGTACTGGTCAACATGACACCTCAAATCTGGTCACCAAGTGTGGTGGCAATCCGTAGAAAATGCATGAATAAAAACAGTTTCATACCTGAACCTTCCAAAGGGTGCCAAAATGGTTCCGTTACAGGGTGTCTATTCACCATCTTTTAGGGTTTAATTGGCACCCCGACGAAGGTGTTGGTACAAACGTAGCTTTCAAGCAGTGCAGGTTCTTGAGATCAAGACGCTCCTATGGCTGCTGAGTAAGAAAACTTATTTTGCCTCGCAGCGACATCAAATCTCGCAAGTGATGAAATCCTGGGACGGTGAATTTGGTCCCCACCAAATTCACCCTACAAAACAACCAACCATGGGCTTTGATATGCTGCTTTTGGGTGTTTTTTTTCCCATTTTATTCCCACGCATCTTCCCACCTGATCCCTTTCTCTTTCAAACTGGCAAAGAGCTCGGTGCTGAGTTCCTAAGCGAAAAGTTGAAAGTTGGAGGAAATTCCAGTCATCCACCCCAACACAAACCCTCAGTTCGCTGAGACTGCTCACTGGAGATCCTTTGGCACAAGCTCGCACTGTAGCAGCTGAGATGATCTCAAACAAGCGAAGAAAAAAACATAAAAGCGGAGCATTTTTTAAGAGGCTTTGATCATTCAAAAGATCCCAAGAAAAATTTCAGGACTTGAAAAAATGCACTTGAAATCTTTTTCCCCAGATCCCCAAAGGCCTCATTGGGCTGAATCGTCTTGTTTTGCATCTCGTCCAAGAGATGCAAGACCAGCTTCCATTGAGTCTGGACAGAGTTTGCCAGTGAAAAAGCTGCCACGATTTCATCAAAACATGAAAGAAAAAATACAGAAATCTAACATGGATACCAACGAGTGCCCATCCTTTAAGGGAGTTACCTTTTTCCAAACCATCATTTGGGGTATCCTTGTCTAGTTTTCAGGGGGTGTATCTTCATCAAAGCAATTTGTAAACTACGAAGCAGCAAGCAGTTTCAGCCGCCTCGCATGCTTGCATTGTGGCTCCGTAAGTGGTCACATCGGGTGCTATAGATAAACGCCTTGATTCAACGGCATTGAACTTCGGGTAACATCAGTTGCTGAAAAGGGATTATATACTCCCCCGAAAACTTACATAGGCCCTGAAAATAGGCCATCCCAAAAGGGAATCATCTTCCAACCATCAATTTTCTGGTGCGAAAATGTTAGTTTCAGGGAGGGTATGTACTGCATTTTTTACAGCAGCTGCTGGGTTGCCAACTGTCCTTCATCCAAGAATTGGATTGCCTGGTTTCCAACAACACCCCTTTTTGTTGGTCATCATCAAACGTCAAAAATCCAATCTCTCCATTCTTGGCAAACGCACCTGCATCCACCTGCTTCCTTGTGCACAAGCCGAAATGGCAGAATTCACAGACACCTGAAAAAGGTCAGGATTCAAAGCTGGCAATTCAACTCCAATGAATCCAAGGTTGACCCACCTCATCTGGCATCGTTCGACAACCCTGCATGGAGTCAAGCACACCAAGCACCTCCGACAGGGCGAACAACAACGAATCTCGTTTCGCTTCCGAAATGGGAATCTTTGTTGCGCTGTGGTTTAAGAAATGAAGCCTCTAAAGGTTTCCATCAGTTCCTGTAGTCTCGGAGGTCCAGATGTTGAGTTGGAAGAATTTGGAGTTTTTTGGTGCTGAATTTTGAGACATCCCAAAAGCCATATCCACAAGGCCTTCTCCCACAGACCGCTGCTTGCGAGGGCATTGATGACCATGTTGCCTTGCGAATCTGGATGATTGGAAGCACAACTAAGCACACTCGAAACGCTAAGCACTTCATCACCAAGACATCGAACAACAACAGCATACCCCCAACACTGTGGACATGTGCCTATAGATACATCACAATAGCTTTAACTTTATTTTGCACCTTCTGTTCGCATCAAATCATCCAATCCAAAATCCAAACCAACCAGAACAACATGTTCAAGAAAATCCGAGTCCCCAGCAAGCTAGCACATCTGGAAATAGACGCCGTTGGCGCATGCTTCCAAGCAAGTTCCAGGCAGGCCTACAAACTCCAAGGAATTGTAGGCCAACTCTGTCGTCACAAAATCCGTCCAAACTGCTGAGATTCTGACAGTCCTTCCTGCCAGTTCAACAACTTTCAGTCCCAAAAAAACTCACAATAAAACCAACTTTCAACTGAAAAACAACTAGTCAAGAATCAAAATCTCACCTTGCTTTTGGCGCAAATGCTAATGAGCTTGTTGAAGAGGAATTGATCAGGTTGGACACCTAGGTCCACAGAATATCGGTCCGTTGCGACGTTGGTGCTTTGCCATTCCCACTGAAAACCAGAAAAGATTTGCCGAAAAAAAATGACACAAACTCCAACCACCAATGAACCATTGACTGAAAGAGAAACAGTGAAAATACCGTGTCGTGTCTGTTCGATTTCTGTGGGTTTCCAACGTCTGAAGGCCATGCTCTCCATCCTGAGGCTGCATGTTTTTTGCAAGAACTCAAAACTCTCAAACCGTCGAACACACGTCGGAACGAACCCCATTGGGTCAGCTACAAAGAAATCGATTCCCGCCAGAGCTTCCTCTGACCTTAGATTCCCAGTACATCGCAACTTTTCAGGCCAAAAAGGGACAGCAGCCCAACAAAAAGGTCCCCCAAAAATGGGCAATTGTCCAAGTCTAGGCAGCGAAATTTAGGGGGTGTTGGCAAACACAGTCATTGACAGCCTCGGGGTTGGGATGATCTGAAGAGATCATGTCCCCACATCCAACAACCGAGGTCTCCGACCCAAGGCATTCAAGGCGACCATGCATTCCCTGTAACAGAGAATGTCAACAAGGTAAGACTTCGAAATAAATCTCCCAAAACAAAATGGGGCACCAAACTGTTTCCTTTTAAAAAAAAAGGAATTAGTGGTGCAAATCTGCCCATCTGCCTGAGGTTGGGCGCTGAGTTCGTCAACCTTTGTTGTTTCAAACAAAAGTTATTACAAGCTATCAATGCCAAGCTGATGTTTATTGTTTCAACAGCATAACAGCAATCCTGTCAAACCATGACCATTAAGATCCCCACAAACTTTGAATCTCTGCCAGGAGCTCGTGTGTCTTAAGTTTTTGAACCTCAGGTTGCTGCGGAATCAGAAACGCATCTCATCCCCGTTGTATCCTTAGGAACGCCCACCTGACCATTGAGCAGGTTGGCGAGAGGACGTTGCCCTCTACGATGATTCCAACATGCAACAGGTGATCTCGTGGTTGCAGAGGCCTTCCAGCATCGAATTCAGAAAATCATACATCAGTTGATTTGTTGAATGTCAAAAATTCCGCAGCTACAAAACGACATAAATTTCAACCTTTCCAACTGATGCCGGAATTATGTCTATCAAGATCTACCAACAACATGAATGACGTTTTTCCGGTTTTTCCCAGGCTGCTTCAGCGCCTGAGAAGCATGAGGTATCTGCGCAGTGCTGGCGGGCCTTGTCGAAAACTATTTGCATGATGGACTGTGAGAATCCCCGTTTTCTCAAATCCCTTACATGAATAAACCAACACTGGATCTTTGACAGTCCACTGGAGTTGCATTTTTTGATTCAAGAGATGTCAGAAGTTGTCTTGGCAACCCCAACCCACAGACCATGGCAACCGCAGCAACGCCGGCGACGGCCGCCACTGCCGTCCTTGATGCCTGGCACCGCTCAAGTTGATTGAATGCGATGTCGCCAAACCCTGCACAACTACGCGGGTATAATGACCAAGGTTGCAAGTAATAAACCATCTAATTATTGAACACAAACAATTGCAAATGAATAGATGCGCTCAGGACATATACATTGAGATGTCATGAAGTATCATGTTTAATGACACACAGTCTCAGGTAGTGTGTGATGCCACACCATATCTGGCAAGACTGTATCTGTGGGAAAATCACATACAGACACTGTTTCATGTGTTTCCATCTTATTTACCTCCATGGATCTTCACGAATCTCACCACACATACTAGGCCTGGGTACGCTTGGAGAAGGATCCATCTTGGCCCATAGACTGAAGCTGTCGTAGCTGTTGTAACTCACTTCCAGGTTTGGTCTTGCCCGTTTCACCCGTGTTTGGTGTGATGCATTCGGAGGCCAAACACTTTTAGAGATCGTTATTCGTCTGGTATGATAAATGGCAATGTGTGCTGGACTCCCCACAGCAGTCATTTCTATGGTATTTTTGATGTTGTAATTTGTCAAAGTTGCCTTAATATGGCTCTCTGCAGCCAAATGCATGTTCAAAGGTCGAAAATTCATCCACAAGTCCCAGTATGCCGACACAACTGCTGACATGATTTTCGAAGGGTAAACTCGGGCATGCTACTCTGGCTCCATTTTTCGCACATAAATTTGCAACCTAGCTGTGCTGAATCACCACCGGGGCCTCCCGGCGACGCATCACTCAGCCACTCTTCGAGTTCAACTGGTGGCAGGTTCCATCACTATAGGGGCTCGACCAGCTCAGGAGCTGCTGCACTTGTCAGGTTGACGGGATTTTTGTCGTTTCAAATGGTGGCTCACTAATTAATCCTCTTCACCATTTCGAATCCTCTCTAGCTTGTCAATGATTCCTTACAAGACTCAAACATTATGGGATGACATGACACAAACGGTTCATTCTCACCACAAGCCAACTCAAACAGTTTACGCAGCTAGAAGCACACTGACATGTTTGTTTGAACAGCATCACAGTAAAAATATATAGCGAATTTGGAGTAAACATAGTTGCGTTGCATAGCCCAAATACTTCATGTCTGCTGTTTAGAAAATGAGTTAATGCCAAGTTTCCTTTTTCCAGATATTGATCAATCTTCTTGACTGATTCCTGCAGGGGCCATACAAGAAACAGGCCATGAAGCATCGTCCACCAACTAGCAACTACCAGTGATATGCAACCCACGTTCGCCTTCCCAATGCCTTTCATATGCGCGATCGAGTCTCCAGAAGTCACCTTGGCATAGGTACCCAACAGGTCCAATGAGTTTGGAACAAATTTAAGGGAAGCTTCCACAACTTCCGAACAAAAGGCGGACCTTGTAGTCTAAGGTTTGCAGAACTGCCACCACCTTGTTGAAGGCAATGCCAGCAAACTTGCTTGAACCACCCTTCCTTATACGGTCCAAGACGGGTGGCAATTCCCCCACGTGTTTTTTTCGAAGGGAAGGGGGCACAAGGAGGGGCACAAGGATGGACTTAGGAACGCTTTGTTTTGAGTTCTTGTTTGCTATGAACTTCTTGGATTGTTCCTAAATGCCCCATATATTTATATTTCCGCATCCCAATTCATCATTAAAACGTCTTGTAAATCAAACTTGTAATCCTGCTAAGTACTGCAGCATTCCGGGAATCGGAGAATCTCACTTCAGTCATGCCACATGTCCGGATGACGTTTTAGGTCAAGCAGTCGAGTCCAATCAACCAAATTTCATCCTGTTGGTTGGACCCTGTTCGCAACCAAAATGGCAGGCAGAAAAACGTTCAAAACAAAGAGGCAATTTGAGCCTAAGTCTATTCTAAAGAAATCCAGATATATAAAAGAATTGCAAACAAAAAGAGTGCGCTAGAATTGCATAGAGTCCACTCTGTGAGATTCTGTAGCATGTATCGAATAAATGTTTTTGGTATGTTCCGATTGTTTTTTACTCTCAAAAATCTTCATGATGTGTTTGTTTCCAAACCCGTCCAAAATCTGAAGGTATATTCATGTTCAACAAAAAAGAAACTTTCATTTTCAGGATGGTGAAGGATAGCAAGGAATAATATGTTTTCTAGAAACCTTCTAAACTCCAAGAATTCCAACGAAAAAAAAGAAGATTTATAACATTCATTTTTTGGCATCCCGGATGCTTTTGAAGGTAATTCCTATGATTTTTTGAGAACTAAGCATTTTCCCTAAAGACACTATCAAGACATTGGACGAAAGGTCCTGACTTTGCGGAGCCAAAAAACGGCAGGAACCATTTTTCGAGGGTCCCAGCTGCTTGAATTCATGGGCTGCAAGTTCTTTGAATTGAGAACAAAGCTCCTGAAACGTGAACAGCTCGTGGAAGGAGAGCAAGCACGTTGTTTGTCTGTCACTTTCATCCTTCAATAGCTGATGAGTCGCTGATGAGATGGACTCCTGATTTGGTCCTTCAGGACCAACCTCAGCCTTTTCTGTCTTGCTGCGTTTTGCCTGAGCATTCCTATGATTTCCCGTGTGTTCTGGAAGCAAATCAAAAAAAAACAGTGACGACATCTAAGCCCTGCCTTTTCAACTTTCCCAGTGGTCTTTTCAGATTTGCGCTTCTCCTTGCTGGGAGCAGTGGACCTTCAAACGCAGCTGGGTCGAAACCAATCTTGAAAGGAAGAAACCACTTTTGATACAGATCAGATACAGCTTTGATGACATTTCAAAAACTTCAGAGATTTCATCTTCAATCCTCTCAGATTGATCTGCAGTAGGAGTGGTTTCAGATCTGTATGGTTGGAGTGCTTCGAAATTTATTGGACAATTTTTAAGGGTCATCACTTACGGACTCACATGGTCACTTGTGAGGTCAGGACGAAGCTGCAACCGGAGCTGGAGTTTCAGAAACCACTCCAGGAGCTGCGGGCCTCGGCCCCGTTACAACCCCCCCAAAAGTTGAACGAATGGAACTTGCAGTTTTTTATGGGTTTTTTTCCCAAGTTCCCTTCATCTCCTTTTCTTAGGTAACGGAACGAGTGTTTCAGGTGAACTGAAAGTTTCAACCTTCGGGTTTTTTTTGTTTTGCAGTCTGGGCTTCATTGCTCTGGCCTCCCAAATGCAATGGCCTCCCACATGGCGACATGGCTTTTTTCACCCCAGCAGACTTGGTGTCAAACTACGTCCTGGCCTTCCATTTGTTGATCAACGCAGCACAAGCCTCTCGAACCTGGCGGTTAGAATTTTGGCAGAAAATCGCTTGCCGTGGGGGGAAACTTGCGGGGGTATCGATACCATCACATCACCTCCATCCTCACCTTAACATCCGGATGGTTCCGAAAGAAGGCATCATTCACTTCTTTCCCAACTCCTGTGGAGCGCAAATTCTTCGTGTCCAGCGTCTGCTTCGACAGCCTTCGGAGGATAGGAAGGATGTGGGCAGCCTGCTGGTCCTGCGAAAATCGTGGGTCTTGGCTTCGAGTAGGGTTCACTCAGAACTCAGCTTCATATGCAAATGAAATTCAGAGCAAGGGCTCCTGTTACAGTTGCTAGTGATGAATTTTGGATCTTGATGGCCCCATGGCCATTGGATGCCATTGGTAAGTAGGCTCACCCACCAGACCAAATAGAGCTGTGAAACATGAAAAAAAGAATTTCCAAGCCAAGGTTGATAATGGATCTTGAGAATTCTCATTGAAACTGCACAAATCGTTTGGGTGCTTGGGCTGTTTCAACTGTTTTTCCAACTGATTATGATGAATTTCAACTGATTTTGATGAATTTCTACCATTTATTCGGAATCCAAAAATGGATGTTGCGTCTCCACGGTCCGGTCTCCACGGTCCGGTCCTTTCTTGGACCATTTCGAGAGGCTTTGAGCCTCGGTGTTTCACCCAACGGCATCGTATGGCATCCCCCCGGGGCCCCAGGGCTGAGTGTAAGGCTCCTCACAACACAACTGCACTTCCTGGCTGGCGAGAAATCATCAAAAATGACTCCATGATTGTGAAAAACACATAATACAAAATCTCATCTCCCAAAAGGAGAATGAACTGTGGGGAGATTTCCAGCTTTTTTCCAAGGCAATTTGGTATGCCCAAATCATCTTCAAGTGCAGCTAGTCACCCTAACCTCCAAGCTCATGGCGCCATCTAAGGCGGCATTGTCGAAGAATCGTCGTTGCAAGTGTCTCTGGTGTGGCTGTGGTACCAAGGTGACGTGATGGATTTGATGCTTATGACTTTCACGTTCCCTGAAAAAAGTAATATTTCTGAGCAGTAGATTGCTGCAGTCATGCATTTTTGATTATATGCGCCCAACTATCAAAGCAATTGGGATGTTGATGCTACTGGCGCCATTCAGGACCTGCGGGAAGTCCTGTGGGTTGTTGGGGTGAGCCTCGTGGATTTAAGAAGCCCATGGTTTTTGATCATGGAAAACAATTCACGCAGATTGAAACAAAACATGGAAAACTGAAGGCAAAAAGACATGGATTGAAAAATTTTGACAGTGCGAAACACATGAAAAAAGGCGCAATTCAGCTGACTCAAGCCGGGCCTTTTCACATGTGAAACTATCCATGTCTATTAGATTTTGGGAACAACTTAGAATTTTACTTTTAAAAAATGCAGAGGTTACTCTCAACTATCTTGGGGCAAAAATTCCTGGATGAGTCGTCTGGTCACAAACCACTAAACCTGGTGGAAGGACCTTGGCAAACTCCGCGTTTAGACCATTGAAATGCTTTGAAAACCTGCGGCATAAGCATTTTTTTTGGAGGGGTCTTCAAATGTATAAATCTTGACAAATAAACTCAAGACCCTGGTAAAAATAAGACTCACGTTCAGATTTTATGATGGTAATTTGCAATGATTGTGGAATGCTGCAACTTCCTCGACACACAAATTTGGCGGTGTCCTTAACAGCGCCGGTACCATGTGTAAAACCAGTGCAGAGTCTCCACTAAAGGCCATGATCAATCCTCTCTCGGCGATAAGATCACATTTTGCCAGCGTGGGGCCCCGCAATCTTGCTGGACAGCGGAATCTTTTGCCATTTGAAGGCACTGCTGGTGAAAGTGAAACTTTGCATATTAAGATTTTGCGTTTCTTCTGGTTTGACCCACGCAATGAATTGCTCGATGCAACTTGCCGCATCGAAGCAAAAGCTTCAGCGATTCAATGTTTCATAAGGGGAAATGGTGTGGTACCCTTAAGATGGTGCCCTTCATCATCAACGCCATGTACACCTTAGATAGTGAGTATTTATTGGGTATACAGTATACACCACCATTTTCCCTATGATTGTTGCATCAATGATCATGTCATACGACCCAGCAAACGATTGGAATGACCCGATGACTTCATCTCAACGATGTCTGCAACAGCACTAGGAGGAGGGGCCTTCCAAAACAGTAAGGAAACGGTTCAAAAATCACTGGAAGAATCCATGCGCATCTCTGGAAACCAACGAAATTTTAGGTCAATCTCTTTTACACTTTTTGGAACAGCGTTCAACCGCCTGGAGGCGAATGTCATGTTTTCTCACCTGGCCACCAAAACAGGAGTGAAAAGGAACTTGATCGCCCCCAATCGTCTCCCTCCCTGGCCTGATCCGGAGCTGCACATGTATAGCACACGAAACACGAGCGACCTGCCTGAAGTGAATATCATCACCAACGAGCTACCAACACCATTGGATGATCAAGTGCATGATGTGATACGATGTGTGCAAATTCAATAAAAACCATCCTTCACAAAAAATTGACTCATCTTCGAGATCTTGAGCTGTCCGCTTTGGGTATTTGTTGCATCGTTTTTGCTTCTAGTGCTCTACCTCAGTAAACCGCGGGAACGCCCCCCCGTCTTCGCCAAAAACATTTCCACCAACCCAGAAAACCCGAAACCGAAACCAACCGTCTTCGTTTCGATCTCAACGTTGGGGCTTCCTGACGGTGAGGATCACGGTGAGGTTCCAACTTCTCCAGGGCGGGAGACCACAACACAAACTCAGTCTCATTGGTGGCCTCGCATCTGTCGGTCGATCTGAGAGATTCGTTCCTCCAAAAAAAAACTCCAACGTCTGGAGCTGGAGCTGAAGGTTTGTTTCAAACCGCCCTTCTTTTTTTTTGAAACGCGAACTTGAACTTATATTTGAAGTGCCAATTTTTCAAAAAAAACAAAAAAAGCACAAAACAAAAAAAAACGTCTCATAGCAGAAGCCAGGATTATATATATCAACCCCCTTTCTTGAAACATTCCCACGAAATCCGAAAACCCGAAACAAAAAAAAACGTCGGGAAAGTCACTTTTCCGCGCCTGCCCACAGCAATTCCCCATGGCCCCCGGGGTTGTGAAGCTTGAGAACTGGCTGAATCACGGGAAATCACCGGGGTGAAGCTTTGGATGTGAGAAAAAATTCATGGTTTTTTTTTTCCCACCCGGAAAATGTTACACTTTAGATATTCTTCCACAAGGACGAGTTCGTCACCTGGAATTTTTGGAAAAAAATGTCTGCATTGAGTTGCAGAGCAGCTGGGCCCTTTTTTTTGTTCGCAAGATGCGGAATGCTTTGCTCCGGAGCCATTCGAAACACTACCTGGCAGCATGTCCCACAATCGAATAATGGTTAGCACTCAAAAAATGCCGTGCATCTCTTGTCGTTTGCTCACCTGGAAATGCAAATCCTGCATGAACTGCGAGCACAGCTGCTGATGCTGACCTCAAACCATGTCAAGCTTCACTCAGATATTGAGTGATTGAAAATCATCTAATGGATGAGGTTGAATGTTTTTTATCATCTAAAGCATGGTCCAGTGCATTTTTTGCAATTTTTGCATATCTTTGCTACCTTTTCTTTTCCTCTGTCTCAATCTCGCTGCGGCGAGATCACGGTCGCCACGATGGTCCGTAGTGAATTTGACGAATCGGATTTCTTGCAAGAAGCAATTTGCAGCGTTGCAGCACAGAGTCAGTCTGAATACTAGGAGAAGCAACAAACCAGCTACTGCTACTATATTCGTTTCAGGCATTTCGACCCTCACTACTTGCAGTGTGGGGGGTTCAGTGTTAGAACCCTAGGCACATTCACATCTGCAACACTGCACTGGCATATATACAATTAAAAGACTGGGTGGATCAAACTAGATCAACACCGCCACTGGACAAAGATCTTTTTTGGAGAATGTTTTGCAAGACCTACCTTCACCACAAGAATGCAGTTCTGCCCAAACTGCTCAAGCAGATTTCGGCAATGAACCGTCAATGTCCAATCTACCCGTGCAGTCTGTCGACCTTTCTGAGAGTTGAAACTATGTGTCAAACTCGGGTTTGCTGCTAGGCTACTGCAACCGTTGCAACCGTGAATTGGTAGGTGTTTAAACACTTGCTGTCGCTTGCACTTCAATTTTTCTTGCAGAAAAAAATTATGGGTGAAGAAAATCTGGCAACCAAAGAGCTTCTGCAAGTGTCTACTTTTTTTTGGAGCGCTTGGACTTGCGACTCTTGTCTCGAAGAATTCCTTTTCGAATCTTATCATTTGTATCTCCCTCAGCCACTGTGCCTTTTGCCTTCCAAGTCTTTGCTTTGCCTTTAGCAGCTCTGGCTTTTCTTCTGCTCTCTCTGGAAACATCTTTGGAACCATCTCGACTACCTGGACGTTTTGGGGACTCATCCAAGTCACCTACCCAGGTGACCGTTCCAATTCCCTTCACGGAATTCTCACGGAACACCAAGGCGCAGCCAGGCTCCACAATCTCAGGCCAATGAGCCCAGCGAAACAAAACTTCAGCTGAATCACCAGCTCGAAGTAAAGAAATAGCTTTGCCATCAGCATCTGTCATTGAAATAACACGTGCTGTTTGCCGAATCATTCCAACATGTAACACCGGTTCATAGTTCATTCTGATGGAACTAGGATGTTGCAGAACTGTAATACTTGCCTTGATCCATCGAGTGGGAATCAACATGGATTTGGTGCCCACAAGAAGTCTTGATCTGCTCAATGCTCGAGGTGTTAATGCATCTTTAGCTTTCCCACTTGAACGCAATGCAAAAGTTCCACTGGAACCAGCTCGCAGTTGCTCCACGGGATGATCCTGAACACGGATAGATGAAATTCTCAAGTTCACAAAGCCATCTTTGATCAGATCACCAGCTGCATCTACCATTGGTCCAATCCGAACTGCATCTCCCGGTTTAGCAGTACCATGTAACACTCGACCTGCAATGACCAAACCTACTCCTGGCACTTGTGGGAAGAATTCGTCAATTTGGATCTGAAGAACTGGTTCAGCAGTTGGAAGTTGAGGTTTCTCTTTGAACACGGCCGGCCGTCGTGAGATCACATTGAGAAGTAATTTCAACTCTGGCATCATTGCACCCGTAACAGCGGAACACAAAAAGATCGGAGTGTATCCTTGGAGTATTCGCTCTGCTGCCAGCACTGCATCATTTGAATCTTTGACAACCAGCGTTTGTGTCCCCAATTGCTTCATGAAGCGTTTCACATCAAGCAAAGCTGCAGCCTTCTGATCCTCAGATGCCATGTCGCACTTGGTTAAGCAAATGATGGTGGGGATTGCTAATGCATGAGCAACGACAAGATGCTCGTGAACCATTCCGCGCATCTCTCCACGATTGGCATCAACTGTGCAGAGCAAATAGTCTGGATTCAAGCCAACCATTCCCTGCAAGGTCGTTTTGAAGTACCTGCTAAAGGGTTGCTGCTCCATTAAACATAACTCCTATTGTTACCTCCATTGAAGAAGAGGCGTTCAAGATTTTTAAAAACAATATGCCAAAAATTTGCCTATTGAGAAGAAATGAAGCAACCCACAAAATCAGGAAACAAGATGACATCCAAAATGGCATTTTCCTGGCCTTTCATGGCCACAAAGGTCAAAAAAGGTAATGAGCTTGGCTGCTTTCTCAACGATCCGAGCTTGTGCCTCTATCCTCCCGACATTGTGATGAGGTTCTTGACTTCGAAAAAGCCCAGTTCCATCCACCTGAAATGTGGTTTTGGCTGGATGCCAAAAATTAGATGCAATGATGTGTGCATAAGATCTAGTTTACAAAAAAAAACAGATCATAATAATGATAAATATGTTGGTTTGTCATGGTTTGTCTAATCTCGCCTTGTAGTTCACCACCTGCCCTGTTTGATCAAAGCCCAGGGTTGTTGTCGCAATGCATGAAGTTCGACCTGTCTCCATCTCATGACGATGCCGAAACACCGCGGATCGAGCACGTCCTCTGCCATCATCTTGTAAACCCTGTGTCAATAATCCCAACAAGGTGGATTTCCCAGAGTCGACATTTCCAACTGTGCAAATACGAATTTCATCTCCACCACCTAAGACAAAGAGTGAAGATTGGCTAGCACGCACTAATGCTGTGATAGCACTTCGATTGCCAGGATGAATACCGGCTTTTCGGCTTATGATCGTGACGGTGGCTGGGATACGTGCAGCCATAGCCTTAAGCACAGACAACGACTCAACCAGCTCAGCATCACTTAAACCCGGCACTTGGCCATCATCCGAAACGCCAAGTCTATAAATGGCATCTCGATATTGTGAGAGATCATCAAATTCAGCACACTCCTCTTCAGAAGTGCACTCACGCATTCTCCAATTCAGTTGTGTAACGAGCTCTTCGAAACGCTCACTGCCTTCTTCAGCTGTTAATCTGAGTTTGTATTCTATCTTGCCAACTGTTGGCTCCGGAGGAAAGGAAAATGATGGAGCTGTTGGAACTGTTTGCAAGACCTTGGACATCTGATGGGCAGGAATCCGTGAAGAGCTGCTACTTTGTGACAAGTTGGCTCCAACCAAGCAGCTGCCGAGCTGAAGCAGTGCCATCCCCATGAGAGCGAGACACACATGACACAGCGTCCGTTTCTTACGAGGCACTCTCCGCCTTAAATCCATCCTTTTGATGGTTTGCAAAGGCACCTGTCCCAATGGCTTGGGAAATACCCCTCAAGCCCATAAATGCAGAAATGAGGTTCGGTGACTTCTCCCAGCGAGACACTGCAAGTCACGAATCTCTAACAAAAAATCGCAATGAATGTATCAAAGGGCTCAGTATTGATTGCCAATAAGTTTCGCACAAGAACATCGCCCGAGAAAGCATCCCGTTCTGACAAATGACGGGAGCTTTTCATTGGCCTTGCGGTTGCAACCAGAATTGAAGCTCAAGAGACTGAGAAAATTCAGCACCTTCGAGTCATCAATCGATCGTTTCCAGTGTTTTTGCCAGGGTTATTAGGTCCTTTCTAGTCTTCCACCCCCCTTTCTGTTGTTAGTCCATGATTTTGAGCTTCAACACTCATTTCAAGCAACACTCTTCGAAAAACAATGCTATGCTGCTGTAACATGCCAAGAATCCATGATATCTTGTTTGTGTCTTCTACCTTCCTTTTTCATTAACTTCATCGACTGGTCACCTTGGTCTGCATGACCCATGGCAGGTGATCTGGAAGTAGGACTGGAGGCATGAAGGCTTCTCTCAGCTTTTGCACCTCCGGGTATTCAGGTTGCGGAAAGGTTGATTCACGTTGGAACAAAATACTTTTAAAAAAACAAGCGATATGACACTGCTAATGTTGGTTTTGTAAGCTTTTATGGGAAACCAATCACTGAAAAACACAACTACTAAACTAATAAAAAAAAACATCGAATCGCACCTTCTCTTTTTGTGGATCTGTTGTTCTTCTCCGCTTTTGCATCTTCAAGGTCAACATCAAGGTCTCCTTGGGGAATCATCCATCGATTCATCGATTTGTTCCACCACGCCCTTCCCCACGGATCATCTTCCCGCTCCTCAAGAGCTGAAGTTGAAACCTCAATGAGCTGGATGAAAAGGGGAAAAGGGGGTGGCCTTCTTCCAACAAAAAATGCTTCCAAAAACGCCATGCCGCATCATCCCGCCTGTGAAAGTAGAGCTTTCTGGCAGAGCAGTCTCTTCATCACCAGCAGCACACCTGATCCAAAAGTTATCCAAATCAGGCGGCCACCAGCGGATTTGCAAAAAATTTATCCAATGGCACCTGAACGTCCCAGCTGCAAAGCTGTGATGGTGATGGGCCTCAAAACTGCCAGGTTGGCAGTAAAAACTCACCCCGGTTGAGGGGCTAACTGGGCTATTGGCTTCTGCTGTTTTCTGCGTGCAAAGGAAACAACCTGCCAGGTCTTCGGTGAAAAACACTACTGTACCGCCTCTGATGCAAGCATCAGTCGCAGCCCAGTGCTTGAGCAGTAACACAACATGTTTGGCAAGTGCTATTTTGACAAAGTCTTCGACATAGATTTTGGCATCTACCCGATTTCGGCCTTGAGAAAATGCATCAGCAATCGTAGCCTTGGGGCATGGTCTCAAGGATTTCCACACAATTTCCAGCTGAATTTTGAGAATGTGGCAGTTCCTCAGCGGGCTGTAAGCGTATCTTCCTGCTACGAAGCATCACCACAGACACCGTCAGGTGACAACGGAACATCAATGCAGAAGCGGATTTTGATTCTAGTAAAAGGTAGGGAGCATATCATTGCCCATTTGGCAGTCTCTACCACTTTTATACCAAGTATATGCTGCCTATTGTAGGAGGTTAACATTCTCACCCTCGCGTTGGGAGATGCCACATTAAATTGTATGAAGGCTGAAAATGAGACATATATGAGGCTATCAAATGTCAAAAGCAGGCCCCACACAGATCAATTAAAAAGATAGAAGTTTGGGACTTTTCAGAAGCTGCTGCAGAGGTTTCTAAAGCGTTCTCACAGAATAAGAATTCAATGGTTCGGGTGAAAAGTGAAGATACCAAGGGCCGACAAAACGGAGGAAAGACAAACATAGAGGTTCAGGATGGAAGTGTCGAAGTGGTTGGAGAAGCAAAATCAGTGGGCCCGGGATGGAAAGTGGATGGAAAAAGGAAATAAACCAAAATCGTGTCTCCCTCATCTTACCAAAACCAGAATCCCTCCCTGTCCTTCGAAGTTCTGTCAGCAAGGCCTTAAGATATAAAGCTGGTGGGCATTGGTAGAAAGGTCACGGTAATATACCAAAATTGCCCGGAAAATCCTACTGAAGGTAAAACATACAACACAGCAATTTTGCATGTTTTTAAATGGAGCCTCCATATTTCATGAAAAAAACAGAGCAAGGTGTTTGTTTCTGAAATTGTTGAGAGGCAAACTCGCAAAAGGGGAATCCAAACCAAAGCTGTCGCTCCAGTCAATGCCTTCCAAAAAGGTTTAGCCACTTTGAATGGGAAAAACGGGGTTCCAAAGTTCCAGAAACTGCCACGGCTTTCGGTCTTCCATGGCGGCTCTCAAACGCTGCCTGCAAAGCAGCAAAAGTGACTCGCCTCGCAGCACTTCTGCCAGGGATGGGGATGACTCGTTTTCTCCACATGTCGACAGGGGTTATAGGGGCACATCCAAACATATCCCATATGAAGAGTTGGTTCACCCTATAACCATGTCGACATGTGCAGGTTCTGCTGATGCTGCGGAAGGTGTCACTGCTTCACGCCTGAGTCTGGAAGCGTCCAAAAGCTGCGCCTCTGGGATTTATCAAACCCAATAGCATCCATAGACAAGCTTGCAGGAATAAAAACAATGATAATGATCATGATAAATAATAACAATAATAATAATAATAATAATAANGGAATAAAAACAATAGATAATGATCATGATAAATAATAACAATAATAATAATAATAATAATAATAATAATATAATGATAATAATAATAATAATGATAATCATCATCATCATCATCATCATCATCATCATCATCATCATCATCATGATATATAATGATATATAATGATATATAATGATATATAATGATATTGATATTAATGTTAGTAATAACAACAAAAATAACAACACCAATCAAGCTATAATAATCCTACTGATAAAGTATGGACTGTCGCTCTCATCAAATCTGATCATTTTTTTGGATAGCTGCACCTTTTCCAAGAGAGCTTTACAGCAACTTCTACCAGCCGAAGATGAAGGGACCTGACATTCAACCACGGCAACGGTCCAGTCTTCCGTCGTCCAAACTTTGGGATCGGATCCTGCAGGCTCCCCGGGCGCCTGCGACCATGCGTTCCACTGAGCCAGGGAAACAGCACTTCCTGCAGGAATCCCCGGTGTCCCCATGGAAAAAACACCTTTTTTTGAGTGGGTAAAAAAATTGAGTCCCTGGCAGTCCCCCTTGAATTTCAGGGCTCCAACAATAAGGTTAAACCAGCTACCATTCTAGGAAGCTTTTTCCCACATGAGCCGGGAAAAAAACGGCCTTACTTTCCATGAAATACTGGTTGTTTAATGACGGGATCCTTACTTCATGGTTTATGAAATAATCTCCACATTAACTGGGTCGTATAATCCCCTATATACCCTAAACAACCAGGGATTTCTTCATTGTTCATATAAATCACCATTGCTTTCCCTTAACCTCCTATTTCTGAGGAGGGTACCTTGGGGTTGGTTAATTAAACCCTTACCTGTGAGGGGAGTTCGTTTTCAGCTGGGGGGTTTGGTTGAATGCGCCTAGACCCATGGGCGAAGGCTCCACAAGCTTCGCCTGACACAACGATTGAATTATTGATTCCTATCACACCATCCAACCAATGAACCACTAAGGTGCTTCGGGTTTTGCGTAAAACCTTGAGGCTCTGGCTCGCAGGTTTCGCCCTGCAAGAACGGCCATATCTGCTTCCTCTACTCCAACAGCAGCAGGTGCAAGAGAACGAAGCGCCTTCGAGTTAGCAGCGCAATCAAGTGGAAGAAATCGCAAGTCACAAAACTTTGAAAACTGTGCAAACTTTGAAGACCGGCCTCCACAACAGCAGAATAGTCTGCAAGCTCTTGCAAGTGCACATCTTCCAGGTTTTCACCTGGATGGATTTCTCTTCTGTTGCGGAAGGAGTCCCAATTTCTCTTGCTGTGGCTGCCAGTGTCTGTCTCGTTTGTTTGGTGTCCTTGTTTTGTTGCGGTTGCGGTTGTTGCGGGTGTTGTGCTTACTATTGCGCGTGTGGTGGCCATATCCTCGCTATTCTCGTGAGGCGTCTTTGAGGGTTTATCTGTGATTACCAGGATGAGTGGACAAGCCACAAGTTTGAAGGGCTTCTGCAAAACCTAACAAGTACCACTCTTCAAACAGATTCAATCTAATTTTGATGGATACAATTTTGCATTTGTTGCTACTGTTGATGGTTCAGAAATCCAGCTAACCAGTTGAGGTTGGTACTTTATCCCATTATTTACGTTGGGTTTTATACATCCCAGCTGGTTGTTTGGGATTTCTGAAGCATCATCTTCCATCAACAGCCTCCAACTCCCGGCCCAACGCTGGGACTCCCGGGCCACGCATGGTGATACCATAGAGTCGTTGACGTAAGGCCTTGGCCTCAGATACAGTCTCTGGAACTAACAGAGCCGCCATAGCCTCTGAAAAACAAGCCGTGACCCAAAAAGGAATGTCATCCATCAATTTTCAGGGGCGAAGATGTGAGTTTCAGGGAGGATACATCCTTGGTCCTAGATACATGAATCTCAAGAAAGAAATATTGGACCTGGACCTTCAAAGGGGTGCCAATTAAACCCTAAGGGATGGTGAATTGAAACCCTTTAGGAACCATTTGGCATCCCTTTGAAGGTGCTGGGAGTTGTTTTTTGTTCCATGGTTTTTGTTGGTTGGTTCATACTTGGTGGTTTAGGGTGGAGGTCCTAATAAATCCCAGACTCAAAGAGTGTTTGGGTAGGCTGAAGCTACTACAGGATCAGGTTAGAATCCCTTTTCACCGGAAATCACCAGATGTTCCCTTTCTGAAACACACCTCGAGACCCCTCCTTTAAAAGATTCAGATGGTGGTTCCGAACCTTCAACAGGGTCTCATCTGGTGAATCACAACCCCTCGTCTTTGAATCCTATCCAAGGCATCCGGACCAAGTTGGGGCAATTCTGATCGAAATGTCCAACATGTCCAGACGATTGATATCCTCCAATAAATCAGAGCCAGCAACTGTTCATTCATGATATAAAATGTCTGGTAATCTAAGATAGCAATGAAAAAAATCATCTTAAAAAAAGTACCACCATTTTGTAGATGTATTATATTGTATTATGTAGTCCCATTGAAAAGGGATTGTGAGTTCCATTGCTATTCTTAGGGATAAAAGACTTAGTCGAAAGCATGGAAATCTTACAACAATTTTTGCACCTGGGGGGTGTTCTGATCCGTGATCTTGGTGTGCCCGTGCATCCTGGATGTTGAGACAACGTGCAACATTTTTCGGTTTGGGCGTCAAATGAGATCACCTGAGCCCACATCAACGCACTGCAGCGATGTGCTTCCAGGAGATCAACCGTGCTGCACCTGGGACGCCATTAAAAGTCCAACCATAGCATCCATATCCAATCCCACAGTGCTACAGTCCACCAATATTATATCCTTACAAATATATATATATATATGTATATATATATTATATATCGATATATATTATAAACTACTTTCTTTCACTATACATACATATACAACGTTATATATATATATACACATATGAGCATCAAATTCCCACCACTCTTCTCATCATTCTCTTTTCATCTCAACATCCCAACCACCCTCTTCATTCTTCAGTGCTAGGGACTCTGTTTGCTGGTCGAGCTCAGAAAAAAGTGTCTTTGATGGACATGGCCAGTCATCCTCCAAGACTGGATACATTTGGTATATTTTGGTATGACATGATGCTACCGAATCTGCAGAAACGCGAATCTGTCCTTCGCAAACAAGCGCGAACAAAGTGAAAGCAGTGGCAACAGAACCATTGGCTCTTTGCCTGAGTCAAACCCGTGCCAACGACATGATGTTTTTCTTGCAAATTGTCACAACCCATGTAGGTCACACC
Source organism: Breviolum minutum Mf 1.05b.01 (assembly GCA_000507305.1). Lineage (NCBI taxonomy): Eukaryota > Dinophyceae > Suessiales > Symbiodiniaceae > Breviolum > Breviolum minutum. The sequence goes on from DF239027.1 coordinate 555,772, forward strand.
ACCTGGCACATCGTAAGCATGTCTTGAAGCTGCCCTCAACCTCAGCTCGATAGTTCGATTACTCAAGGACCTGTGAGCAACACAACTGGCACTGGAAATTTTGGTGACTCCAAATTTAAGGCATTCGCACAGGCCATAGATCGCCATATTCTACACATGAAAGTGCCTTGGAGAATGGAGCTTGCTGAATTTTCATGAGCTGGAAGTTTGGAATGAAAAAAGTTTGGATTTCCCACGATTTAGACCGCAAACATCCCAAAAATACCCATAAACTTCTCCACCTTTGCCCCCAAGTTGCTCCCAAACAACGTAGCGCCAGCATCAGCTGCCTTGCAGGAGGTCTTCTCCCAGCCTGGAACTGAGGGATGCGGTGACCTACGATATAAGATGTAAGATGCGTTTTTGTAAATGTAAGACATGAAACGATAGACAACATATGTGAAATATATGTGATATATGGTATTTGGCAATTCATATCACATGATAACATTAGATTCGTATACATCATGTACATCATATTCATTGCATCATCATTTTTGAAGAACCGAAATCGAAAAGCAATAAATGCCCGCCAGACATGCAGCTGCAGTGGAGCCATTGAAGCTTCTGTGAGATCCATAAGCCCTTCTAAGCCTTGCAGGGCAAGGCTATTCTGACAGGTGAGGATGAGGAGGTTTCACTGGGGAAAAACACGTTGTTGAAGATGATAAAAATCTAGTTGGTAGTTTTTCACCAACCCATTTGAAAAATATGCTCCTCAAATTGGATCATGAAACCCCAAATAGGGGTTTTTACAAAAAATATTGGAAACCACCACGTAGTAAATTGTTGTTTTCCGCCTTCTATTGCGCCATATTGTTTTGTTTTTTGTTTTTAGGTGCCTGCAGGTTCAGCAGGTTGCAGAACTTCCTGGGTGTTTCCCGCATGCACTTCAGCGCCTTGGTAGATTCTGCGGCGAGCACACGCAATCCAAGGCTGCGATTGGTGTGTTGAGTGCTTCCAAATTTGAAGTTAAGATCCCTGCTCAAGCGTAGTGAAGAACGAATTCGGCGGCCAAGACGCAAGTGCAGTTCCTTGCAGAGAGCAGCCAAGAGGCTAAGAAGCTAAGATGCTGCAAAGTGTTACAAATCACTACAACAACCACAACAACAACAACAACAACAACAACAACAACAACAACAACAACAACAACAACAACAACAACAACAACAACGACAACGACAACGACAACGACAACCACAACCACAACCACAACCACAACCACAACCACAACCACAACAACAACAACAACAACAACAACAACAACAACAACAACAACAACAACAACATGGATCCAAAGATTATATTGGTTAAATGGATGATTTTTCATCAATTCTAAGGCAAGGCTCCCGATGAAAAGCACCAAGACTGTGTGCAACCCTGGCCACCTGCGAGGTATAAAGCACAAGAAAAACTACAATACTAGTTTGTGTTTGAAGCAACCCATTTAAAAAATATGCTCGTCAAATTGGATCATCTATCAAGGGTAAAAATAAAGAATGTTTGAAACCACCACCTACTATAGGAACATGCAAGACTTCAAAAAAGACATCTTTTTGGGAAGCATCTTAGGAGCCTCAAAAACTTCAGCAGCATCTTTGGGCTGACAGGTTCTACGATCTTCTGCGCGAAAGGCCTGGCGAAAAGTGGATAACCTTCTGCCCAAAACTGTCAGATGTTCAGGCTTCAAACATGCCATTCAGACACGAAGCCAAAGTGAAGTGAGACCGGGATGCACCACTCCACATCTGCAACATGAATGACATCATTGACATCACCGCTTTCTTCCTTGTTTGTTCAATGTCACTAGCTTCAGTCGTTGATGTTTTCAAATCACATCCTTTGATATGGGTGCTTCCAAAAATAATGATACCCCCCAAATCAGCCATTCTAATAGGGTTTTCCATTATAAACCATCCATTTTGAGGTACCCCTATTTTTGGAAACATCCATATTCCATTTCAAGTTTAGTTGATGTCATCCGCATTTTGGGCCTAGAAAGGCTGGCTGCAAGTCGCCCGAGGCTTGATGCAGCCTCCCTTCAGAGACGGCCCATGCTGATAGTGGTTGATGCTTCAGAAATCCGGTAAAGTCACCAGTTGAGATGGTAAAAATCCCATTATCTACAAGGGGTTTTATACATGCCAGGTGGTTGGGAATGGGATTTCTGAACCATCAACAATCTTTTGATCACTTTTGGTGAAACCGAAGATCATTCTAAGATCCAAACCAACGCCGTGGAGATCTTTGTCCACGATTGGTATCTTGGACATGTTGCAATGCCACGGAGAAACAAACAAAATGATTTCCAATCATTTCCTATGAGATTGATGGTGGTCACACCCGCCTGCAATTTTCAGCACATCTTTCAGCACTGCAGCAAAAAGGGGCTCTGCACGAACCTTTGAACTGGAGTCATTGTTGTCTATCAGCACAACGTGACGATTCATCCGAAAAAGAACGACTGCCATAAAAAATTACAGCATCGCCTCAAGTAGAGAAAATGCTTCGCAAATCTGCACAAGGTCTTCCTGAGATCAAAAAAGGAGATGTTTTCGTTTTTTCCATGCTTTTTGGATCAATGGTACATTTGACACATTTGAACAGCTCTTTCCATGCGCGATGCCTCTTTCAGGACGATCGGCTTGTCTTCCGGCTCCAAGTCCGGACTTGGAGTGGAAACCAGGCTTCGGTTCGATTCACCCATCTCTCCCCTTCCATTGCAGTCCTTTGGCTAAGGCATTGACATCTGAAAAAGATTCACCTTTGCCGTGGTCCTGGCGTGTGATCCACTGGGTGTCAACGAAAGAAAAACGTCACGGGTGGCTTGCAAGAAAAAGTGGCCAGGTACACTTTGCCACAGGAGCTTGGGCCTTGACCACAAATCTCAACTCAGAGTCAACATGGATTCACTACTTCTAAACCTGACATTTCAAAAAAAAACACTTTCCATTAGCTCAATCTTTCAAAAAAAAAACACGGCTGCCTCAGATAATGCCTTCACCACAAAGTGGCTTACAAATTGCAAGGCCACCTTGTCAGGCCACCTCAACGGAAGGAGATTCATCCCGCCAACCGACCCCCCAACCCAATGGAGGATTGGAAAATCACCATTGGCGCCTGAGTTTTGCTAAACCTGAACAAAGTCTGGTGATGTCTCTTGGCCTCGGTGTTTCTTGCAGAATTTGACACTTCGGTTGTGGTAGTGACTTGAGGTAAAAACACCCAAACCGCAAGGTCATTGAGGATGCAGCTCTACTTCCGATAAGTTCGATAAGTCCTGCAAATTACTTTGTGATCTTTGTGCATCAAAAAGTCATCGCAATAGGCAAAAGGCCAGCTGTCAAACTCTCCGACCTGCCCTTCACAAGTTTATCGGAATCACCCCGTCCTTCACTGTTGCCAAAGCTGCGGAGCATTGCCGCAGAAGCTTCAAGTCTCGCACTGAAAGAGTTCCAAATGCCTCCAGTGCCAAAGCCAACTCGCCAAGAGAGCAATTTTGCACCTGGCTCCAAGGTCGTTGATACCCCAAACAAAACTCACCAAGCCGACACTTCCAGGTGCCACAAATCTGGTGTTTTTCTCGGCCTCTTGGTCGAAACGTTGCGATGCCTGGACCGTAAAATGTTCACGGTCATGGAATCCCGCTGGGGAATTTTATGGCCATTTTTCTTACTGTAAATGATGTGGTCCGCCAATCAAAAAATCCAAAGAAAAAAACACGACCCCAGACCCCGCCAACCAAAAATCCAAAAAAAAACACGACCAAAAAAATCTCCATTCTTTGGCATCAAACAAATCTTTGGGAAAACAACAACTGTCATCTCTGCTCAATCAATCCAACTGAGCTTCTAGACCACACGCAGCAGGCGCGCGGGTGAGGTTCCACACCTTGGTCCATGCCACTAACCGTGGAAGGCAGCCGCAACAGCAACTGGAGGCCGCCCGTGGGCCGTTGGTAAGGAAGGTACCCACGTTGGGCAAAACTGTGGATCGCCCTTGCCAGTTCGCCCACCGAAAGGATTTTGCAGTGGACCTGGCATTCGAGCAAGATCCCAAGCTGTGCCCATATATGAAAATTTGGAAGAAAGATCCAGTCATTGACCGGCCAGAAGCACAAGGAAGAGATTCTCAAGCTGTCCCCATAAGAATTTGTTGTCTGCATGAGCTTGAGCAGCACCCTCTGCCTAAGCTGCGGCAATGATATAAACATGGCAGACCACAAAAGACTTTAAGCACAGCACAAGCTTCAGAAGATCAGCAGCTCGCAATCTGTCAACGAAGCATTAATCTGAATCCAGTTGAACACCCCAGATCCAACACTGAGTTTTAGTCTAAAAAAATGAAATCACCATGTTTTCATGCCTCTCAATACTTCCAAATGGGTAGAGCACTTCTCGTCCCCGCCGCTTTTCAGCCTTCATCCATAGCGTTTCAAAAAAAAATACCACAGGAATTTGCAAGTTCCACACCTGGCTCAAAGGCTCTTCAGTACCTTGGCTGGGAGATTTCCAAGTTTGAAATATCATTGATGTCACCCATATTCACTGGAAGCCATAGATGCAAAAACCATCCCTTCACTTCCCTTTCACCCTACCCCTCTTGAGGCAAGAAACAAAAGATGTGAAAGCGAAGTGAGGTCTCTGTCGCGCGCTGGGTGGCGGTCTTTGCGAAAACAACCTCAGAGTTTTCGATGTTTCAACAAAATTTAGAAAAGCTAAAATTCTGACGGAGAAAAAAATGGAAAAAAAAAGTTATCTAAATCTATCCCAAGCATATATTTGGACTACAACAAGTTCAACCATCCCTGGCAGGCCTCCTTGACCTTTTCGCGATGGTGCAATTTGATGGCCCTGGTCTCTATTGCCTCTGAAATTGGAAAATCTCAATTCCCATAAGATCCATGTTAGGTATAAGGTAAATATACCAGTCCCATGGATCCTATGGGAATTTGATGCAGCCATTTTTGTCCAAAAAAGCCAGTCAGGTACCAACCAGTCGCTTCTCCGCCTGAAGTTTCTTGGCACGTCGAGGACCAGTTCTTGACTCAAAGCCTCAAAAAATTCCATTGCTTTTTTTTGGAGTTTGGGCACTTAAATAATCCTCCCAAAGAAAAAACATGAAAAACGCTCACTGACTCTCAATGATTGTCAAAGTGCAGCTGCAAGCGGCACTCCAAAAGCACATGCGGTTTTCCTGCACACGTAGCGCAAGTCGGGTCAAGGCCTGCATTCAGCCAAACAGCCGCAGACGCATCTGCATCATGCCGGATCAACCATGAAGCAATGGATCATTCACAGTCCATCTTCTTCTTTTGTTGCTTCAGGTTGATCACCTGCATGGAAAAAGGTCACCAAAACAGCCGCCACTGTACCTAGCAGCCGTTGAGGGCTCTGCAAACTCATGTAGGCCACTTTCTCCTCCAAGCACCGCCATTCGCAATTGCCATTCTTGAAGTCCAATCTGGCATAGGTGCTCCTCGTGGGATACTTGGCCGGCTCAAACCTGGGAAATGGCATCCTCAGGCTCTTTGCATTTCGAGCCACATGAATTCCAACTCCAGCTCGCTCATGCCACCCAGATCCTTCACTCAAGGTCATGAGGTGCGGAAGAACTTCTGCATCTCGAGGAACTGGCTCTCCAATGAGCTCCGGATCATCATCCTTCACGTTCTTCTTCTTCACACCTTTGCTTCCTTGCTTGATGAAGGCACTGGTGTACTTGATGCTCCATTCACATGCACCAAGGATCCGATGCATGTGCTCCATCTCCATATCTTTAGTGCCCGCATCCACCCACATGTTTTCGGTGGAGGTCCATTTCAAACTTGTATTGGGCTTACTCAGCATTCCTCTGATCCACGATATGGTGAACACCAAGGATTTCTGCGAGCCATAGCTGTGAGTGTCCGACACAGACTTGTCAAACACATCCTTTGCATCTGTCACGACACAAAGGGGAATTGCATCCGTTGCCGCATCCACATGTCGTGAAAGCAACGGGTACCCAAGGATCGAAGCCACAAAACCTCGGGTGTATTGGCCAATGTCAAAGGCCTCCTCAGCACCAAGCAACTCTGCCGCAAATGTCGAGCGGCACACCCGTGGCAGTCTATGACTCCTGCCGTCCAGCACTGTGAACCCACCAGTCTTTCCTTCCAATACCTCCTTCTCCACAAAGAGGACGAAATAGCAAGACTGGCTGTAGAGTCGCTCCAAGGGCTCTTCTCCAGGGGAACCATTCTTACGAACATTTCCAAGTGACGAATCCGTCACCACCACAATGCCACCATCCTTCATGTTCAGGGGCTTGAAGGTCAGTCCAAAACCAGGGGTGGCCTTGAACTTTCTCAGCAAAGCATTTGCTCTCACCATAGTCCCAACGCAAGGCTTCTCTCCTTGCAGCACACTCAGATGATAGCCCATGTCCAACCTCACCTGAGCAACCAGCCACTGCAGTGATCCCAACAGACCACGTAGTTGCTTGAGCTCACCAGCATCGAGCTCATCATCCAATGCCTTCCTCCTTCCACCAAGAATCTTGATGGGCTGCAAGTTGGCATGGTACTCGAANTCGAATCCGCTTGCCACAGTAGACAAACTCATCCTTGTCAATGGTCCCGAAACCAAGTTCGCTTCCAAGATCCATCAAAGAAGCATAGGCCACCTGGTCTCCTCCAAGTAGAAGATCATCCACATGAGATAGGATCATCCCATGGAGGTCTGTAGTTCCTTTCTTCCAGAGAAACCAAGCTGCATGATCCATCGGTGAGCGCACCCAGCCTCTCTTCACCAGGGACTTGTTCAACTTCAAGTACCATTGGCGGGGAGCGTCACTCAACCCAAACACTCCTTTGACGATCTTTCCAATGCAGCCTTCAGGGATTGGAAGCTGCGGCATGTCGTGGGTTCCACCAATGTTCTGCAGGTAGATCTCGCGGCTTCCTTCTTCATAACGATCTCCTTTCATGAAGGCGCTCTTGATGTCGGCGCTGTAGATGCGCCATCCTTCTGCATACCTCGAGGATGTCACCGTCAGAAGCACATGTTGCGAGGTTCTTGAACATGTGGGCGCATCTTTGCGCAGGCCATACGCACTTTCATCTTGATATCCAGGAACGACTAGCCTACTGCTAGCTCTCAGCGGAAGATCTCGGCTTTCGGTCCGCAGACCGTCGTTTTTGTCTGTAAAGACCCATCTGGGCCGTAACAGTTTGGCCCCTTCTCCCCTTTTTCTCAAGTCATCAACAATTCTTTTGCTTTCACTTGGGGAGAGAATTTCAACTGCCTCGTTTTCGCTCCACACAGACCATCCAGCATCACATACCTTGCGGAACTCCTCCTTCTGAAATGATGACATAGTGGACCATGGGTACTCTTTTCGCGAGGCTTGCACCGAGAGGGCTTCATAGTCTTGTTGTCCAATGGGCCATGTCAAACTCAAAGCTTCACGACGCTCCCATTGGGTTCGGGAAGGCAACTGCCATTGGCCTTTCCAACTACCATGATCTTTGACATCACACCCTTCAGGATCCAACCGATCCAAGGCAGCCATTGCTTGGATTTGTCGTAGAGGGTGTTCTTCAGTTCTTCCACTAGCCCATTCAACCAGCTGTTCACGGCTCACTTCAAAAGCTTCATGTAGAAGAGCTTCAGCCGAAGTACCTGCTCCAGGGTGCCGTGGTGCGGATGCTGTTTCAAACTGAGCATCCGATTGTGCTTGCCGCTGAAAGTCATCAGCACCAGTTTCAGCAGGTCGCTTTATTCCACGGTCAACCTCCCGAGCTCTCTCCAAAGAAGACTCCAAACGGGAAGTTCGCATCCTCTGTGTCAAATCATCCGCAAAGGAACCACGTCTGGAAGCACTCGGCAAAGTGGATGTTCTCCTTGAAGTCAAACCAGAACCTGCAACCTCAGACTCTGGGGCAGAGAGCGTAAGTCCAGCTCTTGCTCCAGCAGTCACAAACTCTCTGGCACCAACTGGGGGCAAGTCCAACCCGTCAGCCGGCACCGTGGGGTCAGCAGATATAAGTCCAGATCCGCCATCTTGACTCCCGAGAGCTGGCTGTGGTATAGAATCAGGTCCATGATGTTGCGGAGATTGTTCAACATCAACGCTGATCAATGGTTGTGGAGGTAAAGGTTCACTTGAAGCTTGTTGTCGAGCAGGTTCTCCAAGTGGTGGTTGTGTTGAAGGCTCCTTGTCCTTAAGTGCGGCTTGGATGCACTCTTGGATCGCCTCCTGCCAGGCGTCAGACGAGATTTGTTCCAAAGAACTCGCCTTTCTGACTTGCTCAACTGAGCACTTCACCAACTGGCCCTTGTGGGAAACGAAGACGTTGTTGTCTCCTTCATAGGCCACCAGCAAACAGGGTCCGTGCCATCTGCGAAGTGCAAGAACTCGTTTGGCTTGTCTACCACGGTATTTCTGGTCACGGAAAAAGTAGACAATGTCACCTGCTTCTGGCCTTGTTGTCAATGTTGTAGTCCTGGAACGAGCCAACTCTGCTCGTCGCAATCCTTTGGAGAAATGCAACCTTGTCATCGCCAATTTGGCCGTCTCCCTCATTGCCAGACCCCTGGCCATGCTTGTGGAAGAGGAAATCAAAGAATGTTCTGAAAGGCGTTGTTGGATGCCTCCAAGAACATCACCTTGTAGTCGAGGTTGGCGGCCAGTCACCACTTGCAAGGGTGAAAATCCACTGTCACCAACATCCATGTTGTAGGCCATCGTTGCTTCTCCAAGGACATTCTTCATCTCACTCATCCCAATCACGGAATGAGCTGCAATCACAGCACCAAGGATGGCCTTCAGGGATCCTCCGGATCGCTCTGCAACACCATTCTGCCAAGGAGCACCGATGCCTGTGAAATAGACATAGATGCCCAATCCAGCACAAAAGGTTTCGAACTCATGGGACACAAATTCTCTCCCATGATCACATACCAGAACCCTGGGAGGCCCCAGCAAAGGCAACCAGTTCTGTTTGATGAAGGCTACCACCTCTGATGTTGCTTTTGTCTCAAGCATTGCGGCCATCTGGTATCGTGAAGAGAAGTCCGTCATGTGGACCACAGTGTGTTTGGTCTCCGCAGCGTCATAGACATGGAAGAGGTCGATGTGAACTTGATCGTTCACATCTTTGGGCACTGGAAGACTTGCAGGCTTCGGAGGTTTTGCCCGCTTCCTTTCATCACACACCGAGCACTTCAACCTCTTCGCTGCAGCAATTGCTTCCGTGGATGCACCACTGATTGCAAGTGCCCTTGCCAACCTCTTTCTGCTTCTGTGCCCGGTGTTCTCATGAAGTCTCTTCACTGCTTGTTGAACTGCACTTGAAATCTGAATGTCACCAGGCACCTCAACATCGGATCCACTCTCCTCATGGATGAACTCGAAAGCACCTTCTCCTTGTTGAAGTCCAGCTGGAGTGTCTTCCTCGATGGCTCTGTCCAAGCCTTCTTCAAGATCAAGTCCATCATCTTCGTCCTCCAGGGCATGAGTTTCATTTGCCCACAAACCACTCCGATGACGGACGTCCCACTCAAACTGCTCCTCAGCTCCTTGAACGATGGCGCATGCCATCTTGACGGGATACCTTCCAGCGGGAGAGGTAATCCTGCTACCACCAATCACCTGCGCATGCTGATGATCACGCTTGCAACGCTTGTTCAGGAACTTCGAAGCCACTGCCTGAGAAGACGTAGCCACCAAAGTCGGCTTCATGTGCAGAAGTCCACTCAAAGCACACCGAAGTCCGAACTGGCACTGGTCAAACTTCACCACCAGCGCCTCAAACTTGGCCAGCCATCTTCGAACTTCATCTAATTTCCACGCCTTTGAACCAGCCGGGTTCTCCAACATGTAGTGCCTGCCGTGCTTGATCTGCTCCTCGGCCAACTCCAGAGCAAATCGTAGAAGAGTTAGGCCACGTAGAAAATGACCTTCAGGATCCTTTGGAGGGTTCAACTCCAGCAACTGAGTCCAAAAGTTGCATGGAAAAGCCAACACCAGCATGAAAGGCTCATGCTCTCTCACCCACTCCAAAGCTCTCTTGCGGTCCTTCGCCTCCAGAAAATTCCATCCACTCTCAAGAGACATAGGAGGCCCCACATTATGACCACGGCGTTGAGCTTCACGAAGCACTCGTTGGGAATTGGTGTAGACTTCACCAACCAAAGGCTTCTTCAATGAGGGCATAGTCACACCAGCCAGGAAGATCTCATTCATGAAGCCTTCAACCTCCTTCACCCACATAGTCTCATAGACCCTGTGGAGCTGCCGCTTCGTCATCGAAGCTTTCTTGCGATCAGCCACATGCCGATCCCAAGCCTGTGAAATCAGCTGTACTTGTCCAGGCTTGAGCTTCTGGTGGATCTTCCAAGGCTTTCCACCAGCATCATCACCTGGTTCTTCATCTAGTCCGAGATGTAGCCCTTGCCTGTCGAACCGATCTGCTCCAAGTACTCCCGGTGATCGGCATTCAGCTTTGCAATCTCCATTCGGTCCATCTCTTCGTCCTCCATGGGTGTCGACGAAGCTTGAGGTTGAACCATGCTCTGCTGCAGGTTCATCACATGCTGGAAGACCTGGCTGAACATAGTTTGGAACCTTTCTTCCTGGTTCCCCAACATCGTCTGCACCTGCTCTGCCGTCACGCCTCCAACGATCAAAGGTGAGTTTGGAGGGTTCATCGATCCTTCTCGGACCGGAGTTGATGGACCTCCTGGCAGAGCTCCTTGACTCCTCTTGGGCGTAGCGACCTCGAAGTGCTCGGCTGAGGACGCTCCACCTGGTCTTGTCGGAGGGGCCTTCAAGGCTCCTTTCATCTCGGCCACAATCGGCTTGATCTTGGCTTTCAGCTGATCCACCGTTGCCTTCTCGTCGAAATCCACGTTGACCAGACTGGCCAACTTCATCAGGTCCTTCTTCAACGACGGCAATCCTCCTCTCGGACCAACCAACTCGCGGACTGCGAGATCTCGCTGGTAGCTGTCGGTGAGTGACTGAGCTTCTCTTTTGGCTTCCAGCGCTGCCTGTCTTTTGATCTGAGCACTCAGACCTTTGGTTGCCCGAGCTGCCATCATGCCTGCCAGGATGGGGTCTTCCAAGAAGGCGTGCTTTAAACCCATCCGATCTCGAAGGTGACAACAGTCTTGAAGATTCATCACCGTGAAGGCCTTGTTGTGAAGGGCTTGTCGATAATGGCGACGAGATAGAGCGCCATTTGCCACCATGCTCTGGGCTTGGAGGTTCCAAGCTTGGGTGTTTCCCACCGTTGGATATGGGTACGGCAGGTATCGAATTGAGGGTCGCCGCACAAGCCACAAGAGCTGACCAAAAGCATGCCACACTTGACGAGCGGCGGCTCGGATCACCATTCTGGCCCACTTTGATGACAGGCCTGCGAACGATCCTTGCTTGGTCACTGTCTCCATCTTTTCCAACGGCTCTTGTAGAAGGCGACTTCAATGTTGCATCAAACCTTGCACTCTTCATGCTCGCTTGAACCCCGACGTCAGCAGATTCACCGGCTTCAGCACTCAAACCAGAAAACTTCACATCTGCTGCAAGAATGCTTTGCTCGGTCACAAGGTGCTCATGCATTTTGTCACTTCTAGAAACCATACCTTGTGCTGCTAAACGTCTTGAAACCCAGTCTCTACCACTAACTTGCAGTTCCAAAACTCCATCTTGACCAAAACTCCTCCAACGTTGAGCATCAGGCCTGCACCAAGCCGGAGGGATGAGCGACAGCATGAAGTGGCCCGCAGTGAGCTGCCTGAGCGGGATGATCACTGATGAATCCAAATGATCACACCGAAGAGCTCGACGTGCAAAGCTCAACACAGCACCCACTGCATCTAGAAAATCTCTTCCAAGTAGGAGTCCTAAACTTGGTACTGGTACTACTGAAGTCCAAAACAACACCAACTGCTTTCCGATCATGGTTGGCAACCTCCATCGTTCAACACTCTTCTGTGTGCCCCCATTTCCAAACCGAAAAGTCTCATTCTCAACCTCATGACAAACCAAGTCTTGTATTTCTTGGGGTGCATCACGCAAAGTCTTCAGGTAGTTTGCCAACCATGTCGTTCCAGTGCAAGTGCGGTTGCATGCAGAATCCAAAGCACCAACCAGTTTTTTGTCCCAGGCCAACGAAGGTCCATTGGTGGTATTCACCTCTGCCACAGCTTGACCACGAAGTGCTTCATCAAGACTGCATCCACGATCCAGTTGCACAGCTGAAACTTCATGAACCTGTTGAGGCCCAAGCAAAGCCGATGCAAAGCCATCTCCAGCTTCTGCAACTGCAACTTCATGGCTCTCGGCCACGTGTTCGGTGTTGAGGCTCTCCACCACCTTGACATGTCGGCCTCCTTTTCCTCCATCCTTCTTACCAAGACCGGCTCCAGGCTTTGGGCACTGGGGATCACCTGCCCAATGTCCATGTTGTAGGCAGTCCCAACAGGGATGCTTTCCACTCTGCTTCCTCGCCGTTGCTTGATTTCCATGAGCACGACCTTTGGCTGGACTGGACGATGTGGATGAAGGCACTTTTCCATATCCTCTATCCTTTCTCACTTCAGCCAACTTCCCACGAGCCTCTCTCATGGTGATCAGGCTTTCTGCAGCCTGCTCCACTCCTGACTCCAAATCCGTCAGCAGCTCTGCATCCAGTCCTTCTTTCTCAGCCTGATCCAACTCGTTGGCCAAATCCTCAGCTTCTGCTTGAAGCACCTCTTCTAAGGTGTAAGCTTGGTGAGCTTCACCGCCACCTTCATCACCATCTCCTTCTTCACCACCAACCCATTCATCTTCTTCATCAACTTCAGTCACATTGGTCTGCCTTTGCTGCTGCTGCTGAAAGGGTCGACGAAAAGGAGGGCGATGACTTCCACCACCACTGGCTGTGGAGGTAGACCTCACGGATCTCGGTCCACTTGTCCAGGAACTGCTTGAAGACATAGGCATCGATGTCCGGCTTGAAGAGAAAGTAGATCCAGCACCCTGGGCCAGAAAACGCTGAAGTAGTGGGGGTTTCTGATGATGTTCCTGAGGTCCACGACGTTGATGTAATGGGTCCGCCGTGTGAAGGTCCTTGAACAACCTCAGGACTTCGATCTCCACTGCATCATAGGTTTCCTTTCCACCAAGGGCTGTTTCCAGCAATTGTTGACGAAGCTGATCAAGGCCCAGCTTCGACTTCAAAAACCAACCCAGTTCTCCTTCTGGAAGGATGATCCCTTCCTGCCTCATCTCCGCCACCATTGTCCTGAATCTGGTGCAAAACTCTGACAACCGCTCTCCTGGTCGCCTCTTCAACTCCAAATAGAAGCTTCCACGAAGTTCTCCTCGACGATCCAGCTCCGTCTTGCCGTTCAAGGACTCTAAGGCTTTCAGGAGCTTGTTGAGGCCGGCCAAGGGATCTTCGGCCACCAGTTCAACTTCTTCATCTGTCTGAGGATCCACTCCAAGAACAGCCTTCTGGTAGGTGAGCTCCGACGGTTCAAACTCCTCACCACGGGCTCTTACGGCTCCAGTCTGCCGTAAAAGCCAACGGGCAGCTAAGTTGTACTTCTTCGTGTCCTCCAGGTTCAAGCTTGAAGTCCACCATGCCATTTCACGCTTGAATGCCCGCCAGGTGGCGGGACTTCCATCCCAGGTAGGAACACGATACCATGCTGATGTGCCTTTGTCTGCATCATCTGCCATTGTTGACCCTGATCTGGCAAAGTGCCAGGTGAAAACCAAATCGCAAAAGCTTGCAAAAGAGCTCCGCAAAGAGGACTGCGAACAAATCCACAGTCACACCCTCGAAGCCGATGAGATTGCCAAGCAGCCACCAAATGAAAGATCTAAGATCGAATCACCAAGTCCACTGCCCAGCTGACTTCACCCACAACCACCAAATGCAAGGATCAGAGGAAGCCGCTTGGCCACCACGCCACCAAACACAGGCAATGATTGCGA